>ML387889.1:9960-91852 GCA_005239525.1 Nicotiana knightiana | reverse complement strand
TAGCTAAGGCATAGTGGCAACACAACTGGTCTATTGTCCCCCTTATTTGTACTTATCCTATGTGGTTCGTTTTTGCTTTTATTATTAATAAAATAGCCCTAGGCACCTGCCTAGTGGTTTGGCCAAAAAAAAAAAAAGGTTAACCACGACACTTACCTCACTCCAAAAGGTCCACTCAAAACTCAATCACAGCTTTGCCTCTCAAACAAGTCTCCAAATCAATAGAATCTAGCAATTTACAAACCAAACGATTCAAATTAAGCCTTAGGAACTACCCACGATTGCAAAGAATTCAATTTAGGCCATTATTAAACAAGTGAACAAAAGTCAACCCCCAGGCTCGCTTGCTCCAATCCCAAAGTTCAGACCAAAACCCGATTACCCATTCACCCCTGGTCACGCTCAACTATGTCTAATAAAAGACTAAGCGGGCGTTGCAAATATAATCCGGGGTATAATGCCCAGAGTCGATCCCACAGGGAATTTACGTATCAAGCAAGCTGTTAGAATACTCAACTGTCACTTGATGTTATTTAAATTACTAATACTAAAGATTAAAACTAAAGATTAACTACGCTAAGGTGTAAACAATTGTAATAAAGATCTAAGGTTATGGTTTCCCCCGTCGGTGAATTTACTTCTCGGATACTTCATATAGCTTGATTAGTTGTTTCTATCAATCATGAACACTCTATCTACCATAAATCTCTCTCAAGTAATTATGATAATTTACTAGACGCACTCTCTCAAGTTACGCTAGCTAGATTGCATTACAGTTCACTTTAGATTGCACCCGAGGTATCGTTATCTCTAATCCAACCTCTAAACCCTCGGTTATGACTTTCGTCTATACTCCGGGAGTGATGTTGTTCAAACAACTACCTAAATATGCACTCTCTCTCAAGTAGATACATAATAAATAGGAACAGCTAATTGAGGGCCCTTCAATCAACTACAACAAGAACGTAGTTGAACAAATAGAGTTTAATCAACCAATCAAAGCTATATTAATATCACAATAAGTTTATTCCCCAACGGGTTCCACAAGAAATTAGCTAAACAAGTTCATAAGAATAAAATCTAAAATAACTTGCATAATTAAACTACAAAGTAATGAAGAAAATCTGTACAAATCGATGTTTTCCTTCTCTTCAATGGCTTCCTCTCATTGAATCTCCTTCTAAATTATGTTTTTGGGCTCTATTTATAAGTTTAGGACAAACCCTAAACTTGTAGGAGACTTCTATTTCAACCGGGAAACACTTAAACTCGTCAAAACTCAAAATTGACCAGAACCAGGAGACCAAGCATTTTGGCTCTAAGGCCTAGATAAGGCCAGGCTAGGCCTGGCTTTAGGAGGCAAACGCCCCTCTAATGCCAGGGCCAGCTTGGCATTAGGAGGCAAACGCCTGGATAAGGCCACGGTGTTCCCTCTTCGCCTCTCAAGCGTATTTTCGACATATTTGCATCCATTTAGCTCGGTTTCCATCTCCAATTCACCTACACATGAAATAAACTCCATTAAGCACATAAAAAGTGTATTTTTCTCATTAATGCGCATAAACTGTAAGGCATATAACATGTTAAACTATGAATTCTAGCCTCGCATCAACCCTCGAGCCCGGTTATGTAATTTGTTTTGGAATGCGACATCAATTTGAGGTCTAAATCCCCAATTTACAAAAATCCCTAATTTTACCCAAAACCCCCAATTTCTACCATGAAACACAAGATTTTAGGTTGAAACTTAGGAAATGTAGTGAAGAATTGAAAGAAACTAGTTTAGAATCACTTACCAATGATTTGGGAAAGAAAAGTTCGTTGAAAAATCGCCTCTAGGGTTTCTTGTTTTGAAAATTTTGAAGAATGAGCAAAAATCCCATTTGAGAATCCATCACAATTGCAAATACCATCACATGTCTTCATTCATTACATTTGCGATGAAAAGTTCGCAATGCAAACACTGACGCTCCAAATACGACCATTTGATCGCATTTGCGATCACTGACCCCCTTCACAAACATGAAGCATCGTTCGCAAATGCGAACATCATGTGGCACAGCTACTCTTCGCAAATGCGATGAGTTGCTCGCAAATGCAAACCCATTGGAGGTTGCAAATGCGATGCCTGATCTCGCAAATGCGAGATCAGAGGCCTACACCAAAACGGAAACACCAACAACATTTTCTAAGTCCAATTTCACTCTGTAGCCTATCCAAAGTTCACCCGAGCCCTTGGGCTCTAAACGAACTATGCACACAAGTCTAAAAATATCATACGAACTTGCTCGCGTAATAAATAGCCAAAATAATTTCTAGAACACAAATTGAACACCAAATCAAATGAATATTCAAGAAAACTTTGAAACATCTATTTTCACAACCGTACGTCCGAATCACGTAAAATCATCAACTCCATTTCTCACCAAATTTGACAGACAAGTCATAAATATAATATTGAACCTATACCGGGTTCCAGAACCAAAATACGGACATGATATCCAAAAAATCAAACCTTGGTCAAACATTTCAAATTCATTAAGCTTTTATCTTTGAAATTTCTACAAAATTTGATAACTTGGACTAGGGACTTCCGATTTTTATTCCGGGCATACGCCCAAGTCTAAAATCATGATACGGGCACACCAGGACCGTCAAAACATGAATTCGGGTTTGTCTTCTCCAAACGTTGACCGAAGTCAACTCAAGTGGATTTTAAGGCAAAATTTCATTTTTTCTCAATTTTTAACATAAAAGCTTTTCGGAAAGAAGCCCGGACTGCACAGCAAATTAAGGAAGGCTAAATTGAGATATTTAAGGCTTCGGATCACAGAATTAGGTTCTAAAACATAAGATGACCTATCGGTTCATCATATTCTCCACCTTTAAAACAACCATTCGTCCTCGAACGGACATAGAAAAGTATCTGAACTGGTGAAAAGGTGGGGATATCTACTCCGGATGTCCGACTCGGACTCCCAAGTAGCTGCCTCGGTGGGCTGACCTCTCCACTGCACTCGAACTGAAGGATAACTCTTCAACCTCAATAGACTAACCTGTCGGGCTAGAATAGCCATCGGATCCTCCTCGTAAGTCAAATCCTTGTCCAATTGGACAGAGCTGAAATCTAACATATGGGACGAACCATTGTGATACTTCTGGAGAATGGACACATAGAACATCTGATGAACTGCTGATAACCATGGTGGCAATGCAAGCCTGTAATCCACCTCTCCCACTCTCTCAAGAATCTCAAAAGGTTTGATATACCTAGGGCTCAACTTGCCCTTCTTTCTGAACCTCATCACACCCTTCATGGGTGATACCCAAAGTAACACTCTCTCTCTCCGACCATGAATGCAACATCACGAACTCTATGGTCGGCATAACTCTTCTTCCTGGACTGGGTTGTGCGAAGTCGATCATGAATAATCTTGACCATATCCAAGGCATCTTGCAGATCCACTGACTAAGGCCTTAGCAAGAGAAATGGCCTGGAGCACATCGAGGGGGATTTGATTGAAGCCGATAAACTCATAAGTCATATATGAGGAACCCCAACCTAGGAACTAAAGATCGTACTACCAGGTTCAATGGGAAGAACGAATCATATGATGACTTGTTTTGAAAAGCACTATTATATTTATTACTGTTCCATCCCTATGGTGGGAGTACATTTACCTGTAATGATATGCGAGGTTGACTTTATTAACTCTTAATGAAAATATGTAGCTCGTATGAGTGGGGTGTTAGAGTTACAGGAACATCCTTGACAGATTTCACCTATGTGAGTGTGGAAGTAGGCCGCTTCCTATCATAATTGGGCTTGTTCTCAAAAATGCTCATGAAAATCGAAATAGAAAAAGGCCGAATGTGCTAGCTAATAAAGCTCATGTCAACACCTTCGTTATTATGTGTAAGCAATGATACTTATTTCCCTTAAGCAGTCATAGTTCAAGTTTGAAACCACTATAGCTCTGGAGTAGAGATTGTTGTTTTATTAAGTGGAGGTTCAATGCATAGCACACCTTCATAATGCATAATAGCCTCCTTTCAACTTGTAAACTCTCGTATTTTAATATTAAAATGAGTGGGAGAATGTTGGTGTTAGTGCATTTTAATATTAAAGTTATAATATTAAAGTGCATTATTTCTTGTGAGATAGTTGTTATAAATTGGCAAGAAAGTGGTCATTATTTTGGTGTAACTCTTGAAACAACTAATACCATGATCTACCACTAATTAACCACTAAAAACTAAATTTTTTAACCACCAATCCATGTTCTACTATATTATTTTCCCACTACCTTACTATTTATTTCAAGGGAGAGACTGTATGTCACGACCAACACTGGAGGACGATGACTAGCACCCAGGCCATACTTGCCGAGCACCAACGTACATTTTATCTAACATTCTTTATTATCTTTAAGGGCCGAAGATATCAATATAAATTGTAGATATGGATCATGAACAATCAACAATGAAAGATAATGGAATGAACATAAATCACATGGGATGACAAGACTGCTAAGAAACTACATATAAGGTACGAGCTACAACGCTGCCATGAAAGACTATACGACAAAAATTAGACAACAAGGCAGACAAAACTATACATGAGTCAACACCTTTCTATGAGCCTCTAAAGGAGCATAAGTGATACAGCATTGCCGGAACAGGGCCCCGACATACCCGTAATATCTATAACAAAAATGCATACCAAGAGCACGACAAATCCAGAGAAGGGATCTTGCCAATAACCATTGAACTGGGAAGCCTACTATGGTGGGGGAGCTGTGTCTACCTGTCTATGAGGACCTGCAGCACGACGTGAAGCATCCACAAATAAAAAGGACGTCAGTACGAATAAAGTACTGAGTATGTAAGGTAGGAAAGCATAAGTAAGAACAGTAATGTAAACAGGGATAGAGTATATACAACCTCTAACATCTGGGTACCTCTGAGGGATACTGACATGAAATGCTTGATACATACATATATACATAAACATTTAAAACATACACCTCTGTGGGCAACATCATCAGATCATACCCAGCCGTAATAGGCTCAGTAAAACGTAACCGGCCACGTGGAGCTCGATAAAACCCAACTGATCGGTGGTTGCACAATAGGTGTCGTACCCGTTCGACTATAGCGCGGCTCGGTAGTGTAAAATAGATACACACACACACACACACATATATATATATATATAATGCATGTAGGACTCATTAGAATCAAATCTAAACCTTTCGGGGTGACGTAAGGTCGATATTCTCCGTAAACATTGTTAGGACTAACTCTTCATCAAGAATCTTATAAGAATCAGGAAGTACCAACAACATTGATAACATAAGAATAAGAGAAGCAACCTCAACATCAATTGTTCCATAAGTAGGGAACCAATGTAAGTACTGCTAGCTTCTAAGAATAGAGTATCTTTGGAAGCTCGTTCATTGCATTATGTATAATCAGAGTCATGAAAAAGAAGGAAAGGGATAGCCTCAAATACCTTGTACATATACTTCCCAACATCAAGCTATGCAAATGTCACGACTCCTTAATCTATAATAAGAGAAACGACAATATCATTATCGTTTAAGCGTCTTAACTATTATGTATCGACGATAACATATTTTACGATGAAACACATAGCACCTCCCCAATATATATAACTTCATGCAAGTCAAAACAATCACCAAACAGCCTAACACACGGCAATCTCTTCATAAACAAAACGACCACCGTAGTAGTGTCAAACGACCCGGAAATGTTACGACGAATGACCAGCCCACCACCCTACATATATATAGTGTTTATCCACACCCTTCCTCCTTCAAAACTCCACAAAACAGTAGTAAAACACGCAGCCTAACAGCAACACAAAATAGTCCACAAAACAGTCTGCTACAAGTGAATAACTCAAACTCACGGCTTCCGATCACCGTCCCGTGAGTTCTTACAAGTATAGAACGAATTACCATGAATTTACAGCAGAAATGGATTAAATAGAGCAGTAAACTTACCTTACTTGTTGGATAACTCATCCCTTATCTTGGTTCTTCAAACTCTAGGTTTTACCCCCAATTAGAACTTGAAAGAGAGAGAAAATCAATTAGGGTTTATGGATAATTTTTGGGAGGAAGTTTGCAGGGGTTTAGGTCTGGTTATTTTTTATATATAATGAGGGTTATATTACAGGATATAAGATTTTAAATGGGCCCTTTTTCCGACCCGAAATTGCCTCTTTTTGGTCTCTCATTTAACCAAGTAGGTGACACACCTACTTGTCACCTAGCGGCCTGTGCAGTCTCGCAACATTACATATATCTCTCTACTCCGATGTCGTATTGATAAACGGTTTAATGTGTTGGAAACTAGACTCATAGGTATTAAATTTGGTAGGTACATCACCCTGTAATTCCAAGTAAATTTGGATAAAAGCTTCGTCACATTGATCTAAAGTTTAAATAAAATTATGAACATAAGTTGCAACAACTTTTGTCGACTTTTGTTTCATAACTTGTTTGACTCCAAGACTTATGATATGGATGTTATATGATTCAAACACCTTAAAACACGGCCTCTTGAGAATATTAAGCACCCCTAGGTTTACCCAAAAATACGGGTTACAACATCCTTGATTCATTTAACTTCTAATACTTGTTAATCACCCTTATACACTCTTGTATCATTTAAGACCAATAGGATTAACTTCTTAACATCTGAAAGATAATATCTTCTTGTATTTTTGTCAACTAACTTATGGCATGAACCAACGTAATGGGGAGCCTAATCATCGCGGATTCCAATGGACATTTTCGGTCGAGTTTCCCCTATAAAATGGATACTAGCCAAACTTGCAAGCAGTTAAACCCAATGTATAGTCTCACAAGGCTATACCAAGCATTATGGATATGTAAATTATCTGTATATCACCATTTTGTATTAAGGAAGAGTATTCTCAAGCTACTACTTATCTCATAGAGCTATTTCACTTTCTAATGCGTCCTGCGTCCCCCCGGCATCCTCGTTATCTTGAATCTGGAACAAGTAAGGGTATTTAGACTTCATCTCCTCTTCTTCTTCCCATGTAATTTCCTCCCTATTATTTTTCCTCCACAATACTTTGACGGAAACTACATCCTTTGTTCTCAGCTTGCGGACTTGTTGATCTAATATAGCCACTGGCACTTCTTCATATGATAGATCCTCTGTAACTTGTACATCTTTGATAGGGGCGACCCGAGAAGGGTCTCCAATACATTTCCTCAACATAGATACATGGAATACTGGGTGGACAAATTCCAATTCAGATGGTAATTCTAACCATAAGCAACCTGTCTAATTCGTCGAAGAATTTTTTACGGACTGATATACCGTGGACTCAGCTTACCTTTCTTTCCAAAATGCATAAAACCCTTCATCGGTGAGATCCTCAAGAAACCCAATCACCAACCTCAAACTCCATATCACAACGTCGTACATCAGAATAAGACTTTTGCCTGCTTTGCGCCGTCCTCAGCCGCTCTTGTATCAGTTTCACCTTCTCAATGGCTTGGTGAATCAAATCCGGCCCATGTAGTTTTGTTTCACCGACTTCGAACCATCCAAGTGGTGATCTACACCTCCTCCCATATAGTGCCTCGTACGGGGCCATTTTAATAGTAGAATGGTAGCTATTATTATAGGCAAATTCTATGAGTGGAAGATGGTCATCCCAATTCCGCTTGAAATCCAAAACACATGCTTGTAGTATATCTTCAAGTGTCTGATTGGTACGTTCAACCTGTCCGTAAGTTTCTGGATGGAATGCAGTGCTGAGATTCACTTGTGTGCCTAAACCTTTCTGAAAAGACCTCCAAAAGTTAGCTACAAATTGCGCTCCTCGGTCTGATATAATAGATACCGGCACACCATGAAGCTTAACAATCTCCTTGATATACAACTTCACATAATCTTCAGCTGTGTAAGTTGTCTAACTGGAAGAAAATGGGCACATTTTGTAAGTCGATCAACTATCACTCATATGGAGCCAAACTTATGATAAGAGCAAGTTAATCCAATAATGAAGTCCATATTAATCACCTCCCATTTCCAGGTCGGAAACTCTATATTCTGAAGCAATCCGCTGGGTTTCTGATGTTCGATATTTACTTGTTGACAATTAGGACACGGGGCTACAAATTGTGCAATAGACTTCTTCATGTTATCCCACCAATACTGCTCCTTAACATCATGATACATCTTTGTCAAGTCGGGATGGATGGAATATCGGGATTGATGAATCTCAATCATAATCTTCTCTCTCAACCATGCCACATCAGGCACGCATAACCGGCCCTAGTATCTCAGTGCCCCATTTGCTCCGATCTCAAAAGCCATAATTTTACACTATTGAATGCTCTCTCTCAATCGTACTAAGGTAGGATCTTCATATTGCCGTTCTTTTATCTCGGCTACCAAAGATGATTCTGATGTATTCTGTACAGTAACCCCTCTGTCATCAAAGTATAACAATCTAATTCTCATATTGGCTAGCTGATGAAGCTCTTTAGCCAACCCCTGTCTAATTGCCTCAATGTGTACTAAGCTTCCCATTGACTTACGAATGAGAGCGTCTGCCACAACATTGGCTTTACCAGGATGGTACAATATCTCGACATCATAATCTTTCAGTAATTCAAGCCACCTCTGTTGTCTCAAATTCAACTCTTTCTTCTTGAAGATGTATTGTAAACTCTTGTGATCTGTGTATATGTCAACATGGAAGACATATAACTAGTTCCGCCATATCTTCAAAGCATATATTACTGCAGCCAATTCCAAATCATGGGTCGGGTAATTCTTTTCATGTTTCTTCAATTGTCTTGATGCATAAGCAATCACCTTCCCATGTTGCATCAATACGCACCCCAAACCTATACCTGAGGCATTACAATATACAACATAACCTTTTGTTCCTTCTGGGAGAGTGAGCACTGGCGCATATGTCAATCGATTCTATAACTCCTGAAAACTTCGTTCACAAGCGTCAAACCACTAGAACTTAGTAGCTTTCTGTGTTAACTTACTCAATGGTGCTGATATAGAGGAAAACCTTTCTACAAATCGCCTATAATATCCTGCTAGCCCCAGTAAGCTGCGGACTTCTGATGGTGTTGTAGCTCTCGGCCAATTATTTAATGCATCGATCTTTTGAGTGTCGACACTAATACCCTCGTCAGATATCACACGGCCAAGGAATGCTACTGAGTTCAGCCAGAATTCACATTTGGAGAGCTTAGCATATAACGTACGATCCTGAAGCGTCTGTAATACTATCCGCAAGTGGCCCACATGTTCTNGCGTCAAACCACTGGAACATAGTAGCTTTCTGTGTTCACTTAGTCAATGGTGCATATATAGAGGAAAACCCTTCTACAAATCGCCTATAATATCCTGCTAGCCCCAGGAAGCTGTGAACTTCTGGTGGTGTTGTAGGTCTCGACCAATTCTCTACTGCATCGATCTTTTGAGTGTCGACACTAATACCCTCGTTAAATATCACATGGACAAGGAATGCTACCGAGTTCAACCAGAATTCACATTTGGAGAGCTTAACATATAACTTACGATCCTAAATCGTCTGTAATACTATCCGCAAGTGGGACGCATGTTCCGCCTCCGATCGAGAATACACCAAAATGTCATCAATGAATACAATCACGAACACATCAAGATAGGGCCTGAATACAGTATTCATGAGATCCATAAAAGTTGTTGGGGCATTTGTTAGCCCGAACGACATCACCAAGAACTCAAAGTGCCCATATCTTGTCCGGAAGGCCGTCTTTGGAATATCCTTCTCCTTAACCCTCACCTGATGATACCCTGAACGTAAGTCAATCTTGGAGAAATACTTGGCACCCCGGAGTTGGTCAAACAGGTCAACAATCCTTGGAAGTGGGTGTAAAGACTCGTAAAATTTCAAGTCTAAAAATAATGCCCAACTGGGTTCCCCTATGGTTATAACTGTTGAAATTCTTAAGACGGACCCTTGTGGAGTAAAAAGTACCCCCGGGACTTAAAAGATAAAACTTTCTAGAATTGCGCGGGTCTGCGTTCCACTATGCGATCACAGATCAAGTATGCGGACCGCATAGTGGTCGCATACCTGGACAGTTCTTGTCCATTTTGAGGAAAGTTACGCAGCCCCTAATCCAATCGCATTGCATGAATGCGGGTCGCATAGTTGTCGCATTCTTGCACCTCTATTTTTTGCGAAGGGAGTTCTGCGATCGCATAACGGATATGCGGACCGCATAGTGGTCGCATACCTGGGCAGTCTCTTTCCTTTTTGGCCCATCTGAAGGCTATTTATGCAACAGGTATGCGTACCGTATAACAGGAATGCGATTGTATTACTGACCGCAAACATGCTTCGGGGCTTCTAATTTCTAATTTTAAAACCCGACCCCCAGTTTAATAAAACACCCTCCCCTTCCGTTTTAAAGACTATCTGATCAAAATAGAGAGAAGTGAGAGTGGGTTCTAGTCATAGAAGTCCTCATATTCCCCAAGTTGGTCCTTCATCTCTACTCAGGCCTAGAATTAATCGAGTAGTCGTCATCTTCTTCACCATAAGAGGTAAGCCTCCACCCCATTTCCCCAAATTTTCAGATTTTAGTTAGAATAGGACACACATAGGTTAGTTCTTGAAGATGAGAGTTAAGAGCTTGCATGCATGTGAATAATATACCATAACCTAACAAAGGGAAGTAAGCTAGGGCAATCTTTCACTAAAAAGGGGATAGTTAATCTAAACGATCACATAGTGTTTGATAAAATGCCCAAATTAGTTCATGAATTCTAATTCTAAGTCTAAACATGGCATCTTGTAAATTAGATTGGAGGCGATAGAAGGTCCGGTGGGTTGAGAATAGATATTAAAGGGGAATTTCAACTCGAGGTATATATGGCTAACTTTAATCTTCGTAGAGTCACCTTGTTGGTGTCCAAGTCTTCGATATGAGTTTCTGGCTTATGCATATTTGAATCGATTATTCCAATGTGTTGAGGCGTAAGATTCTATTCTATGATTGTCCTAGTTGATTTCCATGCCACCATGCTATATGAGATTCTGAAAAGGTGATTATTTGTGCTTATTCTATCATGTGCAAAGCTCATTAAATGTTGAATACATTGTTATGAGAGGATGTGCTGCAAAATGGAAGAAATGATAACGAATCAAATTATTGAATGTATCTAAGTGCTAAATGTTGTGTAGCAAGTAATGGAAAGGAAATGTGGATTTATCTAATTGAACTATATGTTGATGGTATGTCGTATATGACTCACTATTTGGTAAAGATTACTATGGACTTTATTTCACATGGTTATTTGGTTGTTACGAATGTATATTCTTAATGATGAAAATCCTTGTGATTAAAGTGATTGATTGATGTTGCTATCAAATGTGATTGTAAGGTGGGATCGTGTTGCACGCCGCAACAGAAGTAATAAGGGTGTAATGTGATTGTAAGGTGGGATCGTGTTGCACGCCGCAACAGAAGTAATAAGGGTGTAATGTGATTGTAAGGTGGGATCGGGTTGCACGCCGCAACAGAATGGTACGGTCGGATCGGGTTGCACGCCGCAACAGAAGAAATAAGGGTGGAATAAGATTGTAAGGTGGGATTGAATTACGCGCCGCAAAAGGAGAACGGTTGAAATAAGAAACTGTGAAACTCTCATTTGTGTTTCCTGTATCTATGTGCAGTATTTTTTTGGTTTCTTTGGTTGTCTCCTATCTGTGTATTGTTTGATTTTACTTAGAGTAAAGCTTGTTCATACATACTAGTACTATTCCATGGTACTAACGTCCCTTTTGTCGGGGGCGCTACATATTTTATATGGATGTAGGTGGTTCCATAGCAGGTAGCTCAGCCCGCCATTAGTGGTGTCTCTTCTTCATCTCTTCAGCAGTTCTGGTGAGCCCCATTTCCTCTCGGGGCCGTGTGTGGAATTATCATTCTCTTTTTCTTATGTTGCAAAAGGTATAGCCGGGGCCTTGTTACCGGCAAGTCTATGTAAACTCCTAGTACTCTTAGAGGCTCCGTAGACACGAGGTGGGTTGTATATATGTATATTTTGGGCGACAGTTGTATTCACTCATGATCGTGGATCTCATTGGAAATGTTGTATGTAACTTGTATGTTTTTGGTATTATCAACTGCTAAAATGTTAAAGAAGAAACGAACTTAAGTTCTAAATCCATGCTCAAATTTAAATTTGCTACTTCCTATGGAATATTGTATATTACGAACATGGGGTAATGCGTTGGGTAGGAAAGGCAATCCAGGTCCGCTTGACCGGGTTCATCCGGTTAGGCTCTGGTCTTGTCCCTCGATTTTGGGGCGTAAGAAACTTGGTATCGAAGCCACAGGTTTTAAAAGTGTCCTAGGATGTCTCGGAGACGTGTCTAGTAGAGCCCTTCTTATCGGTGTGTTGTGGACAAAATCTATAATTAGGGTGCTGCATGGACATTTCGGGAAGTAACCTTTTATTGCTATTCTATATCGTGCGGTGTGGTGAAAGGTGAGGTTGTCTATCTCTAACTTGTCCATTGTTCCAATTTTCATTAAATGGCACCCAAAAAGAGAGCTCGACTTAGCCTAGAGGCCAATGCCACCCTAGGAGTGGTCATAATCCAGCTGATGGTGCGGGTGCGAATGATTCTCCAGCCACAAATCAGCCTTACTCCTCCACTCCAGGCTAGACTATTCCTATTCCTACCCCAGCAGAGGGTGCTGAAATCCTCCCGCTGATATTCCTGACCCACCTCCAGCTCCAGCTTCTAGTCCCGGTAATTCTGATGGGGACCTTAGGGGAGCTATCCAGATGTTGACCCAGTTAGTGGCCTCTCAGACCCAATGATCAAATGCTTCCCCTACGTTCTCTAGCGAGTCAGGGGATTCTTCAGGTTCCAGAGTCAACCAATTTATACGGTTAGCCCCTCCAGAGTTCACAGGCACCGACCCAGAGGCTGGTCCTCAGGAGTTCATTCATGAGATGTACAAGACCCTCCGAGTTATGAGGGCTACTGAGACAGAGGGGGTTGAGTTGGCTTCCTATCGTCTGAAGGGAGCGGCTTATTCGTGGTTCGAGATATGGGAGAGTTCCCGTGGAGAGGGGAGCCCTCCGGCGAGGTGGGAGGAGTTTGTGGATGCCTTTATGGGTCATTTCTTGCCTTCCGAGATTATGACAGCCCGTGCTACAGAGAATTTTTTAGGCCCTTAAGCAAGGCAACATGAGTGTGTGGGAGTATCATATGGAGTTCGTGCGCTTTTCCAAATATGCTATTCACATGGTGTCTACTATGGAGGCTAGAGTTTGCGGGCCTTGGTCCCTTGGTTATTAATGAAGCAGCTACATGTGCTCTGCATTCAGATATGAACTAAGGGAAGATTGTGGGATTTTCCCAGGCTACGGAGGCTCAGAAATTAAATATAAGATAGGAGAGGGAGAGTCGTAGTAGGGCCCGGTCAGCGAGCAACCCTGGGAGCTCAGTTGGAGGAGGGAGATCAGCCCTCGGGAGAGGGTCATCTGGGCCATCTCAGTCCTGTGCTCAGTCTTCAGCCAGTGTGCCGCCATCATGGCATAATTATCAGCAGGGAGGTCGCGTTGGACCAGGTTTAGATAGCAGGAGGTTCCATCAGTCGGGTCGTTCAGGTGGGAGGTTCCAGCAGCAGCGGAGGACCCCATGCCCTAAGTGCGGGATTTTTTATTCTAAGCCCTGTTACTTGGACATACCGGTATGCTATAGGTGTGGAGTGAGAGGCCATGTTTAGCGAGACTGTCGTGCACCCAGACAGGGCATGGGTAGGGGCACTCCTCAGCCATCCAGTTCTTCAGCCGCTACATCTTCGACACGCCCTCCAGCCCGTGGCCCTCCAGCTCCAGTAGACGCGGTGCAGCTAAGGGTAGAGCACGGGGTCAAGGGAGACCCAGTCGGTTCTATGCTTTGAGTGGTTGCCAGAGTGCGGAGGCTTCTCCAGTTGTTGTCACAGGTATTCTGACTGTTCAGTCACGTGATGTTTATGCTCTTATTGATCCCGGGTCTTCTTTGTCATATGTTACTCCATTTATTGCTTCAAGTTTTCGGATAGAACCCGAACAGCTTCACGAGTCATTTGCTGTGTCGACTCCGGTTGGTGATTCTATTACGACCGTGCAAGTCTATAGGAATTTTGTTGTCACGGTGCGTGGTCGGTATACCACGGCCGATCTTATTGAGTTAGAAATGGTATATTTTGATGTAATCATGGGGATGAATTGGCTCTATTCGTGCTTTGCTAAACTCGACTGCGGAACCAGAATTATGAGGCTCGAGTTTCCTTATGAACCAGTTATCGAGTGGGAGGGGAATACTGTTGTTCCAAGAGGTAGGCTTATTTCCTACCTTAAGGCCTCAAAGATAATCATAAAAGGGTGCATCTACCATTTGATCCGGGTTGCGGACACCACTTCAGAGGTGCCTGCTCCCGAATCTGTGTCTGTTGTCCATGAATTTCTTGAAGTATTTCTGGACGAGCTTCCTGGGATTCCACCAGATAGAGAGATTGATTTCGGGATTGATATATTGCTAGATACATAGGAAATATCTATTCCACCATACCGAATGGCGCCAACAGAATTGAGAGAGTTAAAAGAACAATTGAAAGATCTATTAGAAAAGGGTTTCATTTGGCCAAGTGTGTCGCCTTGGGGTGCACCGGTTCTTTTTGTCAGAAAGAAAGACGGATCGCTTTTGATGTGTATCGATCATTGGCAGCTCAACAAGGTCACCATCAAAAACAAATACCCATTGCCTTGGATAGATGATTCGTTCGACCAGTTGCAAGGTGGTAAGTTCTTCTCAAAGATTGATTTTTGGTTCGGGTATCACCAGTTAAAGATCAGGGCGTAGGATATTCCTAAGACTTCCTTCTGAACTCGATATGGGCACTTTGAATTTCTGGTAATGTCTTTTGGGCTAACCAACGCCCCAGCATCTTTTTATGGATCTTATTAATCGGGTTTTCAAACCATTTCTTGACTCCTTTGTGATTGCCTTCATTGACAATATCCTTGTTTATTCACAAAGTCAAGAAGATCATGCTAATCACCTCAGGGCTGTTCTGCAGACTCTTCATCAGCACCAGTTGTATGCAAAGTTTTCAAAATGTGAATTTTGGCTAGAATCAGTCACCTTTTTGGGCCATGTTGTTTCCAGGGAAGGGATTCGGGTTGATCCCCTAAAGATTGCAGTGGTAAAGGATTGGCCTAGACCAATGACCCCGACAGAGATTCGCAGTTTCTTCGATTTAGCTGGATATTATCAAAAGTTTGTGGAGGGATTCTCTACCCTCGCCTCTCCATTGACTAAGCTGACGCAGAAAGCGGTTAAGTTTCAGTGGTCCAATGCTTGTGAAAAGAGTTTTCAAGAATTGAAATCCATATTGACTTTGGCGCCAGTTTTGACCTTGCTAGAAGGTTCAGAACGGTTTGTGGTGTATTGTGATGCTTCAAGGGTTGGTTTAGGGTGTGTATTGATGCAATGTGGTAAGGAAATAGAATATGCTACTAGGAAGCTCAAGAATCACGAGAAGAATTACCCAACGCATGATTTGGAGCTCGCGGCGGTTGTGTTTGCATTGAAGATCTGGCGGCATTATATTTATGGGGTCCATGTGGATGTGTTCACAGACCATAAGAGTCTTCAGTAATTATTCAAACAGAAGGAGTTGAATTTAAGACAGCGGAGGTGGTTAGAATTGCTCAAGGATTATGATATGAATATTTTGTACCATCCAGGAAGGCGAATGTGGTAGCCGACGCTCTTAGTCGGAAATCCATGCGTAGCTTGGCTCATTTGGAAGTAGGTCAGAGGCATTTGGCTCGGGAGGTTTATCAGTTGGCCATTCTGGGGGATATGTCTTTCAGCCTCAGATGAAGGAAATGTCGTGGTGCATAATGGAGCGGAGTCTTCGCTTGTAGCGGAAGTCAAGGCAAAGAAATTCAGGGATCCAGCTTTGGCACAGTTGAGAGAAGCAATTATGAATCACAAGACTACAACATTTTCACTCGGCAATGATGACGGTGTTTTGCAGTGCCAAGGGAGTCTATGTGTTCCGGATGTGGATGATATTTGGGAGAGAGTTAGGGAAAAGGCTCACAATTCCAGGTATTCTGTACACCCATGTTCTACGAAGATGTATCACGATCTCAAGGAGATTTATTGGTGGAATGGTATGAAGAGGGGATTGTCGGACTTTGTGGCTAGGTGTCCAAATTGTCAGCAAGTGAAGGCCGAGATATTAGAGGCCCGGTGGGTTGGCACAACTTATGGGAATACCGGCGTGGAAATAGGAAATGATCGATATGGACTTTGTGGTTGGGTTACCTCGCACTCCACATAGGTTCAACTCAGTTTGGGTAATAGTGGATCGGCTCACGAAGTCGGTGATTTCTTGCCAGTCAAGTCCACCGATACTGCAGAACAGTATGCTCAGTTGTATATCAAAGAAATAGTCAGGCTCCATGGAACTCCAGTATCTATTATCTTGGATCGAGGGGCCCAGTTCACAGCTAACTTTTGGAAGAAATTTCAGCAAGGTTTGGTTACGCAGGTAAATCTCAGCACAGCCTTCCACCCGCAAATGAACGGTCAGGCAGAGAGGACCATGCAGACGCTTGAAGATATGTTACGGGCTTGTGTATTAGATTTCAAGGGTAGCTGGGATGATCACTTGCCGCTTATAGAATTTGCTTATAATAACAGTTTCCATGCTAGTATTTTCAGTTGGCCCCATTTGAGGCATTGTAAGGAAGGAGGTGTAGGTCTCCGATTGGATGGTTCGAGGTTGGTGAGGCGGAACTTCTAGGACCGTATATTGTGCACAAAGCTATGGAAAAAGTTAGAGTCATTCAGGAGAGGATGAAGACCACTCAGAGTCGTCAGAAATCCTATACATACGTTCCTCGTAGAGATTTGGAGTTTCAAGTAGATGATTGGGTATTCTTGAAGGTGTCTCCTATAAAAGGAGTGATGCAGTTTGGGAAGAAAGGTAAATTGAGCCCAAGGTATTTCGGGCCATATAGGATTGCTCAAAGGATAGGGCAGGTGTCGTATAGGCTAGAATTTCCCCCTGAGATGTCATTAGTGCACCCGGTGTTTCATGTGTCCATGCTGAAGAAGGTAGTTGGAGATCCATCTGTCATCGTTTCGGTTGAGACCATTGAAATTAATGAACAGTTGTCATATGAAGAGGTTCTGGTTGCTATTCTTGATAGGCAAGTTCGTAGGTTGAGAATCAAAGAGGTCGCTTCGGTCAAAGTATTATGGCGGAGTCAACAAGTTCAAGAAGCCACGTGGGAAGCGGAAAATGAAATGAAAGAGAAATATCCCCACTTGTTTGGATAAGTCCGGTAGTGGTTTTGAAAGTTGTCATCTCTAAGCAATTACATTGGTGTCAAATTTTGTGCAAGAACACTCCACTTCCCTAATTACCCTACTATTGTGACTTCTCAACTTTGTGCCATAAATGTATATGTTGTTGTGATTAGTTGGATCATGTGCACTTCCTTGAAATAGCTGAATTATGTGCAACTCATTGTAATAGCTGAATTATGTGCAACTCATTGTAATATTTGAATTATGTGCAAATTTGTGGAGTTAACTGAACTATGTGAGGCTTGTGGAAGTAATTGAATTATATGCAACTTGTTGAAATGACCGGATTATGTGCAAGTTTATAGAGTAACTGAAAATGTGTGAAATTGGTTAAAATGTGTTTCGGGGGCTCTCTGACAGGTAGATAGGCCTAATTACAAAGGAAACTCGGGCGAAATTTTCTGGAAATATCAGAGTTAGTAAAAAATAAAAAATAAAAATTGGGGTTTGGCATGTTTTCTGTTCTCTCAACTAGTGATTCCCCGATCCTCATTCGAGGAGGAATGATTCTAAGTGGGGGAGGATGTAAAGACCCGTAAAATTTCAAGTCTAAAAACAATGCCCGAATGGGTTCCCGTGTGGATATAACTGTAGAAATTCTTAAGACGGACCCTTGTGGAGTAAAAAGTACCCCCGGGACTTAAAAGATAAAATTTTCCAGAATTGCACGGGTCTGTGGTCCGCTATGCGATCGCATATCAGGTATGCGCACCGCATAGTGGTCGCATACCTAGAAAGTTGATGTCCATTTTGAGGACAGCTATGCGGCCCATAACACGATTGCTTTTCATGAATGCGGGCCACGTAGTTGTCGCATTCTTGCACCTGTATTTTTTGCGGAGGGAGTTATGCGACGCACTATGCGATCGCATAATAGGTATGCGGACCGCATAGTGGTTGCATACCTAGGCAATCTGCTTTCCTTTTTTGGCCCATTTGAAGGCCATTTATGCGACAGGTATGCGGACCGCATAACAGGAATGCGATCGCATTCCTGACCACATACCTGCTTCGGGGCTTCTAATTTCTAATTTAAAACCCGACCCCTAGTTTAATAAAACACCCCTCCCCTTCATTTTTAAAGACTATCTGATCAAAATAGAGAGAAGTGAGAGTGGGTTCTATTGAGAGAAGTCCTCATCTTCCCTAAGTTGGTCCTCCATCTCTACTCAGGCCTGGAATTAATTGAGTAGTCGTCATCTTCTTCACCATAAGAGGTAAGCCTCCACCCCATTTCCCCAAATTTTCAGATTTTAGTTAGAATAGGACACACATAGGTTGGTTCTTGAAGATGAGAGTTAATACTTTGCATGCATGTGAATAATCTACCATAACCTAACAAAGGGAAGTAAGCTAGGGCAATCATTCACTAAAAAGGGGCTAGTTAATCTAAAGGATCACATAGTGTTTGATAAAATGCCCAAATGAGTTCATGAATTCTAATTATAAGTCCAAACATGGCATCTTGTAAATTAGATTAGAGGCGATAGAAGGTCCGGTGGGTTGAGAATAGATATTAAAGGGGAATTTCGACTTGAGGTATGTATGGCTAACTTTAATCTTCATAGAGTCACCGTGTTGGTGTCCGAGCCTTCGGTATGAGTTTCTGGCTTATGCATATGTGAATCGATTACTCCAATGTGTTGAGGCATAATATTCTATTCTATGATTGTCCTAGTTGATTTCCATGCCACCATGCTATATGAGATTGTGAAAAGGTGATTCTTTGTGGTTATTCTATCATGTGCAAAGCTCGTTAAATGTTGAATACATCGGTATGAGAGGATGTGCTGCAAAACAAAAGAAATGATAACGAATCAAATTGTTGAATGTATCTAAGTGCTAAATGTTGTGTAGCAAGTAATGGAAAGGAAATGTGGATTTATCTAATTGAACTATATGTTTATGGTATGCCGCATATGACTCACTGTTTGGTAAAGATTAATATGGCCTTGATTTCACATAGTTATTTGGTTGTTATGAATGTATATTCTTGATGATGAAAATCCATGTGATTCAAGTGATTGGTTGATGTTGCTATCAAATGTGGTTGTAAGGTGGGATCGGGTTGCACGCTGCAACAGAAGTAATAAGGGTGTAATATGATTGTAAGGTGGGATCGGGTTCCACGCTGCAACAGAATGGTAGTGGGATCGGGTTGCACGCCGCAACAGAAGAAATAAGGGTGAAATATGATTGTAAAGTGGGATCGGATTGCGCGCCGCAACAGGAGAATGATTGAAATAATAAATTGTGGAACTCTCATTTGTGTTTCCTATATCTTTGTGCAGTATTTGTTTGGTTTCTTTGACTGTCTCCTATCTATGTATTGTTTGATTTTACTTAGAGTAAAGCTTGTTCATACATACAAGTACCATTCCATGGTACTAACGTCCCTTTTGCCGGAGGCGCTACCTATTTTATATGGATGTAAGTGGTTCCATAGCAGGTAGCTCAGCCCGCTGTTAGTGGTGTCTCCTCTTCATCTCTTCAGCAATTCTGGTGAACCCATTTCCTCTCGGGGCCGTGTGTGGACTATGTCATTCTCTTTTGCTTATGTTGTAAAAGGCATAGTCGGGGCCTTGTTACCGGCAAGTCTATGTAAACTCCTAGTACTCTTAGAGGCTCTGTAGACACGAGGTGGGTTGTATATATGTATATTTTGGGCTATAGTTGTATTCACTCGTGATCGTGGATCGCATTATAAATGTTGTATTTAACTTGTATGTTTTTGGGATTATCAATTGCTACAATAGCACCGGTATTCTGCCTCTGAGCCTGAGCAACTACCAAGCTAGTCAACAACTGCACCGCACTCCGCATATCCTGGTCTGTAAGGCCAGACGGAGGTACTGGTGGTGTTGGGTGCCCCCTAATATCCTCTGGATGAGATGGAGTAGATGAGGTATGAGACGGCATCTCACTCTGAACCTCACTTTGGCCTGCTCTGGATTGAGGCCCCTTACTGGTACCCTCTCCCGCAGCTATATCAAGCCGTCTACTAATCGCTTACTTCCTAGTCGACGACATCGCTGAAAGAAAACAAGGTTAATATTAGATACGAACACTAAAGACTCAACTCTACGCACAATCTAGATTCAGGAAGAAGGTAACAACCCTAGATGTCATGTAGTCTCCTGATTATAAATAAGGCGCGCTACACATCCATAATCAAGATTCTACTAGACATGACTCATAGACAACCCCTAGGACAGATTTACTCTGATACCAATTTTTTTACGGCCCAAACTAGAGGATCATGACTAGCACTAATCCATGATCTACCACTAATTACCCACTAAAAACTAAATTTTGTAACCACCAATCTATGTTCTACTATTTTATTTTCCCACTACCTTACTATTTATTTCAAGGGACAGTGTCTATGTCACGACCCAAACTGGAGGATCATGACTAGCACCCGGGCCATACTTGCCGAGCAGCAACGTACATTTTATCTAACATTCTTTATTATCTTTAAGGGCCGATGAGATCAATATAAATGGTAGATATGGATCATGAACAATCAACAATGAAAGATAATGGAATGAATATACATCACATGAGATGACAAGACTGCTAAGAAACTACATGTAAGGTACGAGCTACAACGCTACCATGAAAGACTATGCAACAAAAATTAGCCAACAAGGCATACCAAACTATACATGAGTCGACACCTGTCTATGAGCCTATAAAGGAGCATAAGTGATGCAATATTGCCAGAACAGGGCCCTGACATACCCATAATATCTATAACAAAAATGCATACGAAGATCACGGCAAGTACGGAGAAGGGATCTTGCCAATAACCGCTGAATTGGGAAGCCTACGGTGGTGGGGAAGTTGTGTCTACCTGTCTATCAGGACCCGCAGCACGACATGCAGCGTCCACAAATAAAAAGGACGTCAATACGAATAAAGTACTGAGTATATAAGGTATAAGGTAGGAAAGCATAAGTAAGAATAGTAATGTAAACAAGGATAGAGTATATACAACCTCTAACATCTAGGTACCTCTGAAGGCTACTGACATGAAATGCGTGATACATACATACATATATATATATATATATATATATATATATACACACATAAACTTTTAAAACATACGCCTCTATGGGCAACATCATCATCATATCATACCCGGCCGTAATAGGCTCGGTAAAACGTACCCGGCCACGTGGAGCTCGATAAAACCCAACTGATCAATGGTTTCACAATAAGTGTTGTACCCGTCCGACTATAGCATGGCTCGATAGAGTAAAATAGATACATATATATATAATGCATGTAGGACTCATTAGAATCAAAATTTGAACCTTTCGGAGTGACATAAGGTCGATATTCTCCGTACAGGTTATTAGGACTAATTCTTCATCAAGAATCTTATAAGAATCAGGAAGTACCAACAACATTGATAACATAAGAATAAGAGAAGCACCCTCAACATCAGTTGTTCCATAAGAAGGGAAACAATGTAAGTACTGCTAGCTTCTAAGAGTAGAGTATCTTTAGAAGCTCGTTCATTGCATTATATATAATCAGATTTGTGCAAAAGAAGGAAAGTGATAGCCTTGCATACCTTGTATATATACTGCCCAACCTCAAGCTATGCAAATTTCACGACTCCTTAATCTACAATAAGAGAAACGACACTATCGTTATCGTTTAAGCGTCTTAACTATTATGTATCGATCATAACATATTTTATGATGAAATGGACAGCACCCCCCCCCCCCTATATATATGACTTCACACAAGTCAAAACAATCACCAAACAGCTCAACGCACCGCAATCTCCTAATACACAAAATGACTACTGTAATAGTGTCAAACGACCCGGAAATGTTACGACGAACGACCATCCCACCATCATACATATATATGGTGTTTCTGCACACCCTTCCTCCTCCAAAACTCCACAAAACAGTAGTAAAACATGCAGCCCAACAGCAACACAAAACATTCCACAAAACAGTCTGCTACAAGTGAATAACTCAAACTCACGGCTTCCGATCACCGTCCCTCGAGTTCTTACAAGTATAGAACGAATTACCATAAATTTACAGAAGAAAAATGGGTGAAAGAGAGAAGTAAACTTACCTTACTTGTTGGATAACTCAGGCCTTATCTTGGTTCTTCAGACTTTAGGTTTTACCCCCAATTAGAACTTGAAAGAGGGAGAAAATCAATTAGGGTTTGTGGATAATTTTTGTGAGGAAGTTTGCAGTGATTTAGGTATGGTTATTTGTGATATATAATGAGGGTTATATTGAAGGATATAAGTCTTTAAATGGGCTCTTTGGCCGACCCGATATTGCCTTTTTTTGGGCTCTCATTTAACAAAGTAGGTGACAGACCTACTTGTCACCTAGGAGCCTGTGCAGTCTCGCAACAATACATATATCTCTCTACTCCGATGTCGTATTTATAAACGGTTTAATGCGTTGAAAACTAGACTCATAGATATTCAATTTGGTGGGTAGATCACCCTGTAATTCCAAGTAAATTGGAGAAAAGCTTAGTAACATTTGGCCTAAAGTTTAAATAAAATTATGAACATAAGTTGCGACAACTTTTGTCGACTTTTGTTTCATAACTCATTTGACTTCAAGACTTATGATACAGATACTATATGATTCAAATACCTTAAAACACGACCTCTTGAGAATATTATGCACCCCTAGGTTTACCCTAAAATATGGGTTACAACATCCTTGATTCGTTTAACTTCTAATACTTGTTAATCGCTCTTATACACTCTTGTATCATTTAAGACCAATAGGATTAACTTCTTATCACCTCAAAGATAATCTCTTCTCATATTTTCGTCGACTAACTTATGGCATGAATCAATGTGCGTGAATATGGGTTGTAACACTCTATACATGTAAATTCTGGTGTTTCTTCTTTGTGTTGAAGAATGAGAAAAGTTTTATGGTGTATATGAAAAAGGTGTGGTTGGTATTGTGAAAAAGAGAGTCAAGAGAAGGAGAAAATCTAAGTCTCCAACTTATTCTCTACAAAAAAGAATATTATTTTTGTTGAAGGAAGGTGTTCATTTTGGTGGAGTTTTGGACTCAACAACTTGTCCAGAGTTTGTTCGAGTCATACGACGTTGTCGTGCTGTTTTATCTTGGAGGGGACAAGTCAAGAGTATTACTGTTGGACCGATGAAGATACTACCGCACCGGGCTTGAATCTCCTTAAAGAGAGCGAAATCCGCGCCTCAACCTGAAGAATATTTCTTTAATTTTCTTCTTTTTATTTTTTCAACTATAATTTCTTGTAATTTCACCAACAATATAAAATAAAATATAAAGGGAAAAAGTGCAAGTTAAAAATGATGAAAGATGATCACGTTTAGCAAACTACTTTTTTCCTTTACTGGCACGAAGAAGAAGAGGAAAAAGGGGTATGCCTGCTTCACCGTCGATGATCAATATGCCAGTTATTTTCGAACTTTGCAATATACAATGAAATAACTTGTAGGAGTATTTTTTTAATTTATACTCTTGGAATAATGTATGTCAAAGTTGGACTTCCAATCGGGGGTTCAAACTAGTCGGATTTTAAATCAAATAGCCGAACACCATTCGAATTCAGAACAATGAAATGATGCATATATATATATATACATATGATGCATATATATATATACATATGATATATATATATATATATATATATATATATATATAATCTCGGGCATGAAAACAATTTCACTATTAGCAAATACTAAATTTCAATTTCTCTTTGGCCATGAATAGTTGTAAATTTGATTTTACAATATTTAATGTTCAAGTGAAATATTAAAATACTTATTAGAGGATATATTTGAAATTAAGCGGTGATTTCAACTCACAAAACTTTCAATTTTTACAATTCTTTTTCCTAATTTTAGTTATTAATTGCTAAATTATAAGATATAGTATCTCAAATGAAGTGTTGACTTTCACTTAAAATCTTCTATTCTTATAAAAGGGTTTCTTAAATGAAGTTATTTTTTAAACACTAGTCTTAGGAAACGCGCTTTGCGCGTGTACCTATTATATGAATATATAAGTTAAAAAATTAATAGATATTATTAAATAATGCATTGAGTTGTGAATAGAAGTTAAAAAAGTGTCAATTCTTAAAAATAATTAATGTTGGTCATATTTAGCTAGATCAACAAAGAAAAAAATCTAGTATAGTACAAAAGCTAATAGGATAAAATTCTAAAATAAAATATCGATGGAAAACATAAATCCAAACAACGCATA
Organism: Nicotiana knightiana; assembly: GCA_005239525.1. Taxonomy (NCBI): domain Eukaryota; kingdom Viridiplantae; phylum Streptophyta; class Magnoliopsida; order Solanales; family Solanaceae; genus Nicotiana; species Nicotiana knightiana. Next base: position 67,105 of record ML387889.1, on the reverse strand, counting down.
CATTTAATTAAACTTGATCAACCCATAGCATCTTCCTTAGCGTTTCATTAAGAATGTCAAAATCGGTATAAAAGTTTGCCAACTTGAAAAGAGTTTTACTTACATGAAGAATGTATAAGATAATTAAATTGGATTGTATTTCAATTAGTTTTGAGATATTAATAACTAATTTTTTAATACTTTTATCACCGTTGACACCAATTTTTGTACCCCAAATTTGTGCCAAATTTTAAAATTGATTTTATTAATATGAGATGAGTTAGTAAACGAATTGAATTAAGTTTTTGCTAATTAGTTCATTCAAGATTTACTTATTTGTTCTTAATAATAAAAGAAATAATTTATTTTTTGGTGCTAATTATTATGAACAATAAATATATAAAATTTACCACATACAAATATTGATTTACTTTTATTTCGTCCTATATGCATTAAGTTTGTTTCTCCTATTTCTAATTATGATTAGTTTCATGCCGACCTATATGCAATTAAATTTGAGTGTCTTATTTCTAATGATGCAAAAACAAATACGTAAGAATTAAACTTGAGTTAGTAAAGCACATCTATGACAACTTATCTGCGGTGAATTTACCTCTACACAAGTTTTTCAACTGGCTACATGGTATTATTCAAAAAAGAATTGGCTTGAATTTGTTTTCGTAACATATTATAATTATGCTACATAATTCAAATAATAAAAATTTATATAAGGTAAATCTTAATTGATTTAATACTCCTAAATATGAGGACTTTCAATATAGTTTAATTAATGAGAAATTTGATAAAAAAGACTTTTTATTTTTTTAAAGCCCAACATATTAGGATAATAATTAATTACTATTCCTAAATATTAGGAAATTAATGGCTATTTATAAATGTTAGCAAATAATTAGATTACTATTTCGTCCAATGTGAACTCTATGTTCAAAGGGTAAAAAAGACGAACGACATTTCGCTAAGGGCCTTCTATAACGATCGGTTGTTTCGAGCATTCACACTTCGCTTGGCAATTTGGAAGCACGAGTAGCTCCGTATGATGTATTAGGACTTGCGCACAAAATTTGAGTTCATTCCGAGTTGATTTGATATGTTTCGGCGCGAGTTTTGGAAAGTCCAAAGTTCGAAAGTTCATTAAGTTTGATTTCAGATGCGTTTTGTCGTTTCGATATTGTTATGCGTGATTTGAGGCCTCAAGTAGGTCCCTATTATGTTATGGGACATGTTGGTATGTTCGTACGGGGTCCCAAGGGGATCGTGTGAGTTTCTGATAGGTTTGGGCTGTGTTGCGCTCGTTTTCTTATGTTTCGACGTCGTTTCTTCAAGCATAAATAATATCGCATTAAACAAATGAGCCCCGATTTCCATTTTGATTGAAGCATTAGATCCGTATCGTAATTGTGGAGTCATAGAAAAAATAATCGTCAAATTTCGACATCGTATGAGGATTTTATGGTTATTTTACTAAGAATTGGGTTGCCAGATTTTTCAGATTAATTACGAAATTGCCACTAACTTCAAATATTGAAACCAATATATCTCCTTTATTATAAGGTCAAATGAAGTGATTCAAAAGTCTAACTTGATTGAAATTTCACAAGGAATCCATTGGAGGAATCAAAATCGAGTTGTGGGATCATTTAACACACAAAACGAGGCAGAACAGCTAGGAAAAAAATATTTAATATCGAAGGTTTGTTCATTTTGTCATATTTTGAGTTGGGTTGTTTAGATTTGGACAATGTTTTTAGGCGAATTTTACCATATGGATTGGATTAAGTATTCTATACTTAATTTTGGTTATATTTCATGAATCCATCTTCATTTTTAGCATTGATTGATGATCTCAAAGTGAAATTTAGGAGTTTTGTCTATGATTTCATAAACTGAATTTTTGAGTTTTGAACTTCGATTCGGAATCGGATTTGAGTGAAACTAGTATTTTGGATTTGTAATTGAATACGTTGTCGGATTTTGTGAGTTTTGTCGGGTTTCGGGGCGCGAGCCCATATTTGACTTTTTGGTCGATTTTGGGATTTTGATTAAAGATTCAACCTTTATCGATTGGGTTTGTTTCCGTTGGTATTATTTGATGTATTTGAGGTTCTTTGGCTAGTTTTGAGCCGTTCAGAAGGTCGGCACGCGTGAGATGGTATTTTTGGGAGCATCATTTGGCTTGCTCGGCATTGGATTTGGCTTGTTCGAGGTAAGTAACACTTCTAAACTTGGTGCTAAGGGTATCAAACCCTGAATTATGTGTTATGTGATTGGTGTTGGGGTGACGCACATACTAGGTGACGGGCCTATGAGCGTGCACCGTGTAAATTTTAATTTCGTTATTTTTGTGGCACTATATAGTTACCTGGTCTTACATATATCCATGAAAGTTCTATGTTCTTGAGCTTTTGTGGTTTGATCCATGTTAGAAACCATGTCTAAGCTACATGTTTATCCTGTTGGGACCCAAAGAGGTCATTTCTGCTGTTGAATTATCTGCTTTCATTGCACTACATACTCAGTCATACGCATCCATATGCATATTATATCTCAGTCTCTGTACCATTTATTGACACATCATATCATCATTTTGGGCTAGTTTCATGGAATTGTGAGCCCGAGAGACTGGATAGATTAATGACTGAGTGAGGCCGAGGGCATGAGTGTGACTGATACTATGAGATCGGGTTGCACGCCGCAACATGTTATATTGATTATATTATGGGATAGGGTTGCACGCCACAACAAGTTATATTGATTTGTGCCATGATAGTCTTGATATAGCGCTTGGGCTAAAGGAGCCCCTCCGGAGTCTGCACACACCCCCAATGAGCGCGGTTGATTATATTGAGGGATGGATCCTCCTTGGATATGGATCTTGTCCGAAGCATTTATATACTTGAGGATGGATCTTCCCTAGGCCTGATTGACCATATACAATATTGAGTGGTTGAGCGTGATGCGTGGAAAGTGTGAGACAGTGAGATTGAGTACTCCGGGAGTGTGAGTACATGAGTTCATCACTGAGGTACATGGCATTGACATGCACATATGACGTACAAGCATTGAGATGCATTTATTCCTCATGTTATACGGTATCACGTCATTCATGACTTCTCACACATATTGACATATGAGCATAGTGATATATGTTACACTGGCTACGTGGAAATAAAAATGGAATATCTTATTTACCGTTGAAAGGATTTTTGGGAAAAATTACTGTTTTCAAATATACTCATATTTTCACCGATTTCAGTAAAGGATTTGGGTTTTCACTGATATACTTGAAAAGCGGAATTACTTTTCGGGAAACTATGAATAAGCTGAGCATTTCAGCTCTGAATTACTTCTTTTATTACTTGCTTTACGTTGTCATGAACTGTTTTTGGATATTGATGCTGGACCCGACCTTTGTTCTAGCTCGTCACTTCTTTCAACCTAATGTTAGGTTTGTTACTTATTGAGTACATGGAGTCGGTTGTAATCATACTACACTTATACACCCTGCGTGCAGATATTGGCTGCGGACGTTGCTGAGATCGACGAAAGCTAGATTTGAAGATGTACCTGCACTCCGGCTGTAGCTGCCTCTTGTTCACGGTAGCCTTAGAATATATAAATATGTTTATGTACTTTTCTAATAGATGATGTATTTAATTCATAACAGCTCTACTCTTCAAAGCTCATGATTTGTACTTGTTTACCCTAAAATTCGTATAACAATTAAACTTGTATTGTGGTTTTATGGATATGTTATTTTGTCCAATACCAATTAATAAACGAGAAAATGAATGACTGAATTGAACTATAAAATAAACCAAACCAGTGTATAAGCTAAACCTCGACCTCAAATTGAAGCGATCTCGAGGTGGTAGTGTAAGAGCAATAAAGGATGAACAATTCAGATGAACAGTAAGTAAAGCAATAAGCAAGAAAGAAACGATTGTATAGTATTTTCTTAGTGAATAATCATCATTACAAATGAATGGAATTCCTCTTTATATAGTAGAGGAATCCTAATTAAGGTATAGTTTTAATTACAATAGGAAATCGTATAAACAATTGATTAGCTGCTATAGATTTGATATGTTCCGAGATTCACGCCGCGATCCTCGATCAATCACGGATGTCTCGCTCTTTCCGTTACAAAGCTATCTCGAAATTACTCGAAGTCCATCTCTCTTGGCCTCGATTGATATCGACCTCGATCTGGAAAGAGGCTTCGATTTCGGACTCAATGTCTCAGCTCTTCGATCTAACGTCCCCATCTCGATCAAATAGTGAAATTGGGGCTACCCAATTTCTACTGTATACAGGTAGTCCCCTCGTTTCTTAGAATATAATTATAAGAAATGATTTGAGCCTCAATTTTACTATGACCTCGGTAGACACTGATGTAATCCTCATGAGATCAGCGATGCAAGTGATCGAAACGTCTCGTCGGTACAGTTCCCAAAATCATTAATGCGCGTCAGTGGGCGGTCGACCTCTAGTGCCATCGAACCGTCACCGTAAATCTATAAATATGGCTTCTTTTGTTGAATCAAACTTTTACTTACTTTTACTTTCATCTTCAAGCCTTCAACCCTCTTAATTTCTTCTCTTTCATCACTCCTTAGGCCATTTCTGCTAATTTCCAACCACCAGAACCTACTACTTTCTTCTTTCTTCAACTCATATAATGGAAAAAACATCCAAAACCGTCCCACGGAAGGAAAAGGCTTCCTCTTCTTATTTATGGCCGGCTGGTGATAAAACACCGACGGAACCACTCCCTAGGGAGTACGTACCTGGCCCGTGTGTTTTAAAGTTCGACTTCAAAGTCGAGAGCCCTTCATCGGTACCTGGCCGATGCGAGCACGTATCCAGATATATTTGCTCGATAAAAGTGTGTAACGACCCAACCGGTTATTTTAAGATCTAACGCATCGTTTGGCGGTTTGGGTCATGAGCAGTGTCATTTCAGGTATCATGACTTGTAGGCGTGGTCGGAATTGAATATTGGGAAGTTAGGAGTCGGATTGGAAAGAAAGTTCTCATTTCGGAAGTCTTAAGTTGGAAGAATTGACTAAGATTTAATTTTTGAGTAAACGACCTCAGAATCAGGATTTGAAGGTTCCGGTAGGTTCGTATGATGATTTCGGACTTGGTGTATGTTCGGATCGGATTTTGGATGACCCAGGAGAATTTCGGCGCATACTGTAGAAGTTAGCATTTTAGAAGAAATTTCATAAGTCTGGGTTGAAGTGTATTTTAGTGTTATTGATATCCGTTTGGGATTCCGAGTCAGTGAATGGCTCTGTATGGTGATTCTGGTGTTAGGAGCGCGATCAGAAGTGAATTCGGAGGTTAGTAGGTCATTTTGGAGTTAGTTGGCCAAAGTTAGAAATTTGATGTTTTTAAGAAGTCCGACCGGAAGTGAAAATTTTGATATCGGGGTCGGATTCTCATTTCAAAAGTTGGAACATGTCCGCAATGTTGAATATTACTCATGTGCAAAATTTGTGGTCAATCGAGCGTGATTTGATATGTTTCGGCATCGAATGTAGAAGTTTGAAATTTTAAAGTTCATAAAGTTTGAATTGGAGTGCGATTCATGGTTTTTGCCATTGTTTGATGTGATTTGAGGCCTCGAGCAGGTCCGTTGGATGTTATGGGACTGATTCGTGTGATTGGACGCGGTCCCGGGGGCCTCAGGTGTATTTATGATGCTCAACGGGGTAATTTTTGGACTTAGGAAGGATCAGATTTTCTAGTGCTGGTGTTCCTCTATGCGTTCGCGTGGGAATAGTCGCGAACGCGTAGGCTTATTTGGCTCCAGGGATCTTTTTGTGCTACGCGTTCGCGTGTAGAGGAGTGTGTTCGCGTAGGGTTAGCTAGTCAGGGGTCTGCGTTCGCGTGTCCGTAATCGCGTTCGCATAGTTCAGAAATTAGGCGTGTGAGTTTTGCCCTCCGCGTTCGCGAAGGTGATGCCACGAATGCAATGAAGACCATTCCTGGGCTGTGAAGTGTTTTAATAGACGGGATTTGGCCATTTCTCTTCATTTTTCTCTTGGTTGGGCGATTTTTTGAGAGCTTCAAGTGGGGATTTTCGTCATCTATGTCAAGGTAGGTTGTTTGTACTCATTTCAAGTTAAATACAAGATTTGTATATAGATTTTGCCGTGGAAATTAGTTTTAACGACCCGGGCGGTCGTCTTAAGAATTTTCGCCCCTATCCCCTATTTACCACTTCTCCCATGTATTTTTATTATATTCGAACCTGTCGGTGCATTGAGTGATGAAATCCGGGGTGATTTTGTACACATAGTCCATAAATGTGGAATTTAGCTTTAGAAATCTGGCCGTAGCTAGAGCTGTGTGAGACGGATCCGAAATGGAATTCCGTCGACTCTGTTAGCTTCATTGGGTGATTTCGGGGTTAGGAGCGGACTCAGAATGGATTTCCGGAAGCGACAGCAGGTCTGTAATGTCGTTTATGACCTGTGTGCAAAATTTGAGGTCATTCGGATGAGTTTAGACGTGTTTCGGCGTCGGATGTGAATTCTAGAATTTTCCTAAGTTCTTAGGCTTGAATCTATGCATAATTGATGGTTTTGATGTTATAAGATGTGTTTTTAAGGCTTGACCAAGTTTGAATGAGGTATTAGGGTTGGTTGGTAGGTTGGGTTGAGGTCCCGGGGGCCTCGAGTGTGTTTTGGGTGCCCAAACGGGCATATTTGGCCTAAGTCCTTTGCTGGTTTTTCGGGTTTTACAGCAGTAGGTAAGTGTTCTCTACGATCGCGTGAATCAGTCCATGATCGCGTAATGTTGGATGGGGGTGGTCAGAAATTGTGCTTCGCGATCGCAAAAGTCCAGTCGTGATCGCATTGTTCTGTTCACTTGGTCTCAGCGATCGCACACCCAGGATCGCGATCGCGTAAGGTATTCTAAGGCTGGGTGAGGTGCAATGTTTTGCTCTATGCGGTCGCATGGCCTCAGACGCGATCGCATTGCTCAGGGTCAGAAGGTCCGCGATCGCAGACCTTTAATCGCGATCGCGATGAAGGATTTCCAGGCGCGTGTTTCATTACCCTCCACGATCATGACTCATTGTACGCGATCGCGTAAGGAAAATGCCTGGGCAGAATATTAAAGCCCCAAATCCTAGGGTTTATGCCATTTTCATATTTTCGAATTTGAGAGCTCGGGAAGGGCGACTTTTGATGACTTTTGCACCTGGGTAACTTGGGTAAGTGATTTCTATCCCTTATAGATCATATTCTATGATTCCAATCTTAAATTCAACCTTTAATTTTGAAAATTCTGGGGAAAATGAGATGAACTTCATAGACCAAATTATTGAGTTTTGGTTGGGTTTTGACCTACGATTTGAGAGATTCTTATACGGTTAGACTCGTGAGTGAATGGGTGTCCGAAAAATATAAATTTTACCCGATTCCGAGACGTGGGCCTGGGGGACTTTTTGGGCGAATTTTCTAAATTCGGGTTCTAGATTATAAATAATTAGCTATCTTGTTCCCTTGAAATAATATTTACACCGTGCAATCGATTTGAATAGATTTGGGCCACCCGAAGTCCGATACTCGTGGCAAGAGCTTGGTATTAAGTTGATTAGTGCAGTCCAGGTAAGTGGCTTGCCTAATTCTTTGTTGGGGATCTTCCTCTAGGCATTTTATACTGATTTTGTTATGTGAACGCCGTGTACGCGAGGTCATTGTTGCTAAACTCCTATTTTTCTCCCATGAAAACGCTCATTTTCATTCATATATTATTGTTTCCTATCTTAATTGAGTAGATAGCCTAAGTGTAAGCATGCCTACCTGTTCTGACTTGAATTCCTCTTATTTCCTAATAGTCACATCATGCTTAGGTAGTTTTACGATATCCTTACCTGTTGTTTTTCCTGGATTATTTACTTAAGCCATAATTGACATACTTTTGTTTGGCATATTTAAATTGGGACTACGGACCGAGATCCGGGAGATTTCCCCCTGTATTGCATTCATATTTAAATTGGGACTACGGAACGAGATCCGGGAGCTTTCCCTCTGTACTCAGATGCATATTTAAATTGGGACTACGGACAGAGATTCGGGAGCTTTCCCCCTGTACTGCATAGCATATTTAAATTGGGACTACGGACTGAGATCCGGGAGATTTCCCCGTGTACTACATTGCACATTTATTGTTGAGATATATGTTGTGCTGAGCCGAGGGCTCTCCTTATGTTATTAAATCTTTCTGTTTCCGTTAAACCTGTTTATAATTTCTTGTAATCTTTCACTGTTTTAAAAAAAATTGTATATTGACTTGTTTTACAAACTCGGTAGGGCCTCCACCTGACCTCATCACTACTTGACTGGGGTTAGGCTTGGCACTTACGGAGTACCGAATGTGGAGTACTCACGCCCTTTCCTGCGCATGTTTTCCCCATGTGCAGATCTAGGTACCAGCACTCAGTATCATGGCTAGGAGTTGTCTACCAGAAGCCAGGAGACCGCGAGGTAATTCTGCCGCATCCGCAGAATCCCACGAGTCCCCTTCTACTCTAACATAGGCATAGAAAGACTTGTACATTTTCCCCATTGTTTCCTTGTATATAGCCATAATTGTTAAAGAGCTTGTGACTATGGTGACATTTCGGGTTTTGGGAAGTAAAACTATATATGCTGAGCAGCTACGTTATATCTATTTGATATCCTTTCTTTCTTTATTTTATTGATTCTGTTATTTCCCGCAAATTCTAGGCTTACCTAGTCATAGAGACTAGGTGCCGTCACGATACCCTTCGGAGGGTAAATTGGGTCGTGACATTAGTAGAAATTTGGGATTTTGAAGAAAGACCTAGAATGTGTATTTTTGGATTTTGACCACGAATTTGGGCATGAAATTGAAATAGAATTATATAATTGAGTTCGTAAAGTTATGGGTAATCTTTATCTTCAAAAAATTTTGGACTCCGGGCACGTGGGCCTGAGGGTAATTTTGTCAACTTTCCGAGCGGAATTGGGAATTTATATAAATTGAATTTTTATAAGTATTAGAGTATATTTTCATTGGTTTGCTCGTTATTTGGATAATTTTTGGGCGTGGTACATCAATTTGAGTCGCCGGAAGGGCTTGGAAGCCGGTTATGAATCTTCGGGGCGAGGTAAGTCTCCTTTATAACCTTATAAGAGGGAATTGTCCTCATAGGTGAAATAACCAAATACGTGCTACTATTTGTGGGGGATACGTATGCACGAGGTGACGGGAGTCCGTGCGTAGCTACTATTATGCTTATGTCCGAGTAATCTAGGACCCAATAGCATGTTTTATTTGCCATACTTGTAACTTTATTGATGAATTTGGAAATGATTAAACCTTATCGAACTTGGTAAATGAATTTCTGGAAAAGATTTAAATACTATCTTCGTATCCATTAAAAGAGAATTTTATCACTTCCTTGGGTAATTGTTTTCCTGATAAAAATGTGAATTTATTGTGTGAATGTCTGTATCTATGAGTACCTGAGTCTCATCTATGATTTGTGAGAAGGGTAACTCTATTATTTATATATTCGGCAGTACACAGTTTACATTTATCGTTGGTTCGAGCCGTTCGACCCTCGGCATTTCTTGTGCATGATATTTGCTGAGTACTTTCTGAGATTTTTAGCTGTTTACTGGCCTTGAATTATAAGTTGTCAACTGAAATGACGAAGATTTAAAGTTTGTAAATAAATTAAAAGGGCTTAAAGATGCCATAGTCTGTACACGCCTGACTTATCCCTTATTCAGGATTGGTTATTTTCTCATACCAAAACGAACTTAGTTTCTCTAATTCCAACCGATTTGATACTATGTGCCTACCTATTCAGGAAGGGGCTTTGGGTCCTCCTACTACAAGACATTTTCAAGAGCTTTCAAAAGCTTTTCGTATGGCGCATCCAGGGCCCCGGCGCCCAGCTCAGCGGAGAGGCCTAGCCTGATCTGAGAAGTGCTAATTCGGTTCGGATAGACTTCATTCAAGAATGCCACCGCCCCGGGAATCAATAAGAAAACAAGTGCTAAGTTTCAGATCAGTGAATAAACCGAAAGGAAAGAGTGGAAGAAGTTGTTATTTCCTATCACTATTTGTTAATTACCTATGATATCCATGCTTAGTGTCACCTTTTATTTTATTAAACTGACCTCTAGCAAGTGTCAAATTTGACCTCTCGTCACTACCTCTTCTAGGTTAGGTGGGATACTTACTGGGTACACGTTGTTTTCGTACTCATATTACACTTGATGTGCATTTTTATTGCACAGGTACATGTATATCTAGTGGCCACGCTTGACGCAATGATGTGGCTGACCTGGAGACTTAGGAGAGCTTCTCTCGATATGACCCGCAGCCAACAGAGTCTTCCTCGGATGTATTATACTTTCTTTACTATCCCATTTGTATCCTAGACGATTATTGTATTTCATTTGGTTTTTCTTAGAAACTGCTCATGCGCTTGTGACACTGGGTTCTGGGATGTATTTGTCGATTAAATTATTTAAAACATCGTTGTTTACTTGGTAACTTTATTTGATCTTTATATAATGAAATAAGAAGTAACGATTTTTAAAAATACTAAATAGGAATTCAATTAACCATTAAGTGTTGGCTTGCCTGACTGTGGTGTCCGGCGCCATCACGACCTTGATGGATTTTGGGTCGTGACACAGTGGGATATCTCGAGGACGTAAAAAGGGATTGCAACTTGGGGGACAAAGTTGTAGAGATCCCATGTCCCGATGAAAGAATTATTGATACCCAATTTTCCCCTCATATATATATATATATATATATATATATATACTTTCAAAATAGTGCATACACATCATCATTTTGATTTACAAGCATACACAAGTACTTTTCATAATTTTTTCATAATTTTTAAAGGCTTTAAATCAATTTATTTCGGTATTTATTTTATAAATATCAAATAATTATCTTCCAAATTGTTTTTGTGATGATTTAATCATCTAAACTTATCATTTATATCAACATGAGGTTTTAAGTATTTTCAGTGCATTTCTTATAATTACACTTGCATCTTTAAGGCTAATTGCACATTTTGCAATAATAGCCCACATGCATATATAATTACATTATTTATGCAGAAAATGACTTTTTATGTTTTTATAATGTTAAGTAATTAATTTTTAATCATTTTAGTGCACAAATGATATTTTTGGTATCAATTAATTACTTTTATAAATTGTTTATTTATTAAATATTGGGTATTTAAAACCTGGCCCTAAATTCACCATGATTTCGGACCTAAACAACCCATCCCCAGCCCAATAACACCTGAGCCCAAACCAAATAACCTCCATCCCAACCAATTAAACTAACCCGACCCAGAATCCCTAACTAATCGTGGTCGTTGATCTCTGAGATCAACGGCCCATATTACTCCTACCCTTTTAATTAACCAAACACCACCCTAACCCTAACCACTCCTCACCACCCACCGCCTTTGAACGCTCTCAAACCTCTCTCCTTCTCTTTGCCCAAACCCTAGCCGTCTTCCCCCAAATATCTCTCCTAATCCCACCGGACATAAAGGGATTACATGGATATTCGTAGCCATATTCGACTCTCCCCTGGTACTGGAACCTTCTATAAACCGCTTGCATAAACATGGTAGGCGGATCTCATCAACATTGAACCAAAGCTGGTTCATTTTCTTGACCTTTTACGTCTGTGTTCATTCTTGTTCTTTTATGGTATGAATCTCTGTGTATCTCTATAATTCTTACTTAACCTAAAATTAGGGTTTCAGATTCTTTTAAATCGAACCAAATATGCTTCAATTATTTGATTTTAAATGGTATTTTTGTCTATGTTCATCTTATTCTACACATCATTTGATTTTTACCTTTTTATTTATTTTAGATTTCTGCCGATTTATGTACTTTACCTAAAATTAGGGTTTTGAAATTTTCCCTTTTCCTTACTGATTTCGATTTCTTTCCTTTCTAGTGTTTGGATGATGATTTTCCATGTTTATATGTTCGATTTCTACACTATATAAACCCATCCCCATTCCCATTTGAAATAGTCTCGAATCATTAAGAAAAATTACAAAAAAAATAAAGTTGTGTGCTCTTTGCTCTTTAATAATCTTGTTCTGCACTTTGGTTCCCGGCCGGCTGAAATCCAAGGCCAGAAATTCTAATTTCCTGTTCTTTTATTGATATTCATAATGTTTTTGACTTCCGTTTTTTTCTTGTTTTTGCTTAACCGGTGAGTTACAAAACATTTGTCATTTCATTTATACTTGCCTGACAATAGCATGTGTTTTCACTTCTGAAGATTGTTGTTCGATATTTTCTGGGATGTTCTCATATGCAATTCTAACTGTCTTACTTCAATTCATGCCTTTTTAATCTAAAATTCCATTACGCTTATAGTTTGAGACATGTCTAGACCTGCTTTGAGTTGATTAATTTCTTTTTTTTAAAAGTCTGCCTAGCCTATGTGTTATTGATAGCCACCCCTCTACTATTTAAAATTGCTACTTGAACATGCTCTCATTTCCCCTTTCTATGGATTAGTTGACTCAGTATGAGTGTATTCACTAAGTATCTAGCCTAAGTATGTTTTTGAATTTGTTGTGATAACATGCAGCCTGTTTTGATCCTGTTTTGATCATGTCTTTCCTTCTCCAGTAATTGCCCTAATTAGTTCTCTGCATGTTAGGTTATGTTGCCAATTGATTTGATTCCTTCTTGTGACACTAGAATTCTACACTTAGCATAATCTAAACTCTTTTTTTTTTACTATAAGTTTGTGTACATCAATCCTGCAAACCTGTTTAGCGACATGTGTATTATGTGTTGAATTTATTCTATTGAAACTTTGCTAAAATCTTTTCTTAAAACTCAAGCATGGTTTTTTACCTATTTTTTTATTATGTGCTTAATTTGATCCTGTTGTATCCTTCAGTGTTGTCCCTTAACCTCATTCTATTCCTTTACTACTTGGTCTCTTTGAGTTCTTATTCCTAGTCGGCTAAAAGCCAAGGCTACTTGTCACCCTTGTGAACTCTGACACACTAGGACTTGATCCCTAGTTATTCTCTGAATCTCTCCTATTAACCTCCCTAGTGTGATCATGCCCTGGGTTCTTGAAGTCTTTGGGAACTCTGACACACTAGGGTCTTGGTTCTATATGCTCAACTCTATTTCCCACCTACTGGGTGAATAAATTGATTTCTGGTTGCCTTATGTCAATGAAGATGTAATTTTTAGGCTGTTGTGAGCCATGAGAATGAAGGCCTGGCCTGGCTGGGTATGTCTTGGGGCCTATTTTAGGCTCCTTATAGTTATTCTACTTTGTAATTTATTCCATTCATTTTGGTTATGTAATAATTCTTGTAATAATATTTGGGGTATTAGTAAAATTGGGAAAGGGGATTTAGCTTAACACTTGCATTGAAATGAGTAGAAATCCTGCCTATAGGTTCTCTACTTAGCTAAAATGTGTTATTATGCTCAAATATGTTCGGTTATTATGTGTTGGAAATCCTGCCTATAGGTTCTCTGCTTAGCTCAAAATGTATTACTATGTGTTCAATTATTATGTATTAGAAATCCTGCTTATAGGTTCTCTATTTTGTTCAAATGCGTTCTACGTTTACCTGTTAGAAACCATGCCTATAGGAGGTTAAGTGGATAATATTTCAATGTGCACATGCATTAAGCTGTGTAGGATTATGTTGATTTACATGCTACCGAATCTACAAATTTAGATGCCATGCCTACCGGACCTAAAAAAGCAGTCCCAATTATAACTATAGAAATCATGCCTAGGGTCTAAAATCAGTCTTAATTATTGTCATGCTCGTTTCTTTCAAGTGCATTCAACACTGTGCTAATTATTATTATCAGAAACCATGCTTATAGGACTCTATTAAGCAGTTCTGTGATTACCATTGTTGGTTATTGCGCGAGTCACCTAGACATTAGGCCTATAGGATTACTCTCTTATACTCGCGATCATTAGGAAACTGCGTAGGCTTTTAGAAACCGTGTTAAGGAAAATGGCTTTTACATATAAAACTGCATGCTTACTAAAATCCAGAATCACATAGATATTCTGCCTAGAGGATTCTACAGCCTTAATTTGCTTAAAATCTTCAAATGTCAATGTTAATTAGTTTGCGTGCATTTGTTATCTAAGTGCGGAGGCCAACTTGAGCCCTTATTTGCTTATACATGAAAGTCCAAATTATTTTTTGTGTCTCCTAGTTTTATCCTTTATGAGAAACCTAAGTTAGGTCTAGAACCACCCCGAGATAGAGGTCCAAATGCCTCATGGACCATAGGTGTGGGATGGGTAGTGCACGCATAGGGTACAATTTAGAATCAACTAGTGCACTTTAGGTAAACAACTTAAAGATAGTAATCGTGTAGTAGGAGATGATAGTCTGTGCCCGCTGAATAATATGAGTAACACCCCACCTCGAGGGAGTTACGAAGTATTGTTTATATTGCACTGGGTGATCCTTTAGGCTAAAAAACTTAGGCCCCCCATCTTTATTTTAAATCAATCATTTGTTTATTTGCCTAATTTTGTCCTTTCTCTTTTTGCTTAGACTAATTCATATAATTTGAGTTCGGCCAGGACCCACAATTGTGGACCTCGAGGAGTGCCTAACACCTTCTCCTTGAGGTAATTTGATCCCTTACCCGATCTTTGGTGACGCAAACTGGTTAAACCTGAGTTACTTACAAATAGGTGTACTAACGCACCTCAAACCCGTTAGGTGGAGACTCTCTTTTAGAACCCTTCCTTAAAAGAGTTGTCACGTGTCGAAACCCGATTTTGTGAGAAAAAAAGGTGTGACAGCAAGAAAAGATAGACTTACACTATTGTCCCGATGATCGTGGCTGAGAGGTACCGATCCTTAGACCGTTACAAGAAAAGATATAGGAATTTTGAGGGTTGCAATTTTTTGTTGCATATATGGTTGTTGGAAAACCTTCAAAGAGGACAATACCATCAAGAATTTCCGCGACGACCATGGAATTACCACATAGCTTTTCACCATCCGAAGAGAATGACTTTTATCCCCGATAGGTTTGCACAACTGGGAAACGTTGTGGGCTGGGTACACTTTTTTAGAAATTTGACTGACGACAAGGTCCATTGGATGTTCAAGTGGTTCCCTAGTAGTGAATTCATCATCAGGTCAAGAGATGTTCCTCATATAGTGCTAATCAGATTAAGGGGCATCTATCCTTATGCTCCTATTAGAGTCATGAGGCAAGCTGGGAGGAAACAGGTTATACCACGAGTCTCCAAGATGGTTCATTACAAAGTAGACTTCCAGGGTAATGCCATTCCATTTAAGCGTGAGGCACAACATATGTGGCATCAAAATATCATTGTAGAGAAGGATACTATCGAGCCAGATCGTTATCATACCGGCCATGTGTATTTCTACCCATCATGGTTGGTCAATGACATAGTAGGAGAGGTCAAGCCATGGATTGATTTGAGAAATAGGGTCATAGACGACTTTGCTGAAGCGCAAGTCAAGTATAGGAGATTGCATAAAAGTATTTTTGAATCTGAGGCCAGACATTTGGAACAACACAAAGTGGACATGGAACCAATCAATGAATGGAGAGGAATCACTACCAAATCAATAGAGAGGTTGGAGTATTTAGAGCAGGGTTTGATGGAGATTGAGGGGATGATGAGGAAAAGGGTTGTGGATTGTCATAACGCAGAGGGCAATGAAGGAGGACATCTAGCAAGGGCAGATCTGCTGTTGGACATGCACAACCTGAAGAATCTGATCGATGGGGCTAAGAAGGCCAAGCTTGGAGAATGTCCCTCTTGGACTGAGTAGATTAGGATTTATATTTACTTGTTTTCTAGATTCGTTTTAGAATTTGATTGTCATAAGGAAAATTCCACTAGTAACTCTTTATAATTATTGTCATTTTAGTAGTGATTTGGTTTATTTATCATATTAATGAAATGACGCAATTATCAGCATTGAGTTTTCTCCAAATCTATATGTCGTTAGGCCTACCTCGGGCACAATGAGGTCCCCCAAATTAGGACGCGAATTTATAATTCCTCAATACGTGTTTAAATACTGCAAATATCCTTTCAAAACTCCCAACTGACTTGTTTACCTTTTTGCTTTTCTTTGTTTTGATTATTCCCATCCCCTAAGGTTGGTTCGTGCATACTGACATCATTGGCGTATCATACCAGATATAGAGGTCCTCCACCTCCTCCTCCTTCTCCTCCTCCTCCAAGTGATCCTAAAAGCAAGGGGAAAGCTAATATGGACGATATGAGTGGTATCAGGAAAGACAACTCAACAAATGCAGAGAATGTTGAGACTTCGGATGGTCAGAGTACTCCGACATAGAATGACTTGGTTCTGCGGTTAGAGAAAAAGATACTGGAGTTACAAGGGGAACTTGAGCAGGTATGTAACATGGCAACGTTTCCCTCACCATGAATGTCCCAGACATCAACCAACAAAATGCCAAAAACCCAACAGCTCCTCAAAACACACAAAACCAGCACCCGCAAAATCCTTCTGTGCCTCATCAATACGTTACGCCTCCCCAAAATCCCAATCCTTCACTAGTACCAACTCCTCCTCAGCACCAACATCATCCAACCCAGTATCCACAAACTACCACCTACCTCACTCCTCAAAACACACCACAACATACCCCTAATCCCTAGAACTCAACCAATGATCACCACTACACCCAAATCCCTATAATCCACCAAAGCAACCCCATATACGTAGAAACCTTACCCCACACTTCACAACAAACCCTATACACACCAGCATTCGTAGAGAAGGACCTGCTCATCAAGAATATGGCGGAGGAACTTAAGAAGCTTACAAGTCGAGTCCAAGGCGTCGAAGGGGGTAAATGCATTGAAGGTTTAAACTATGAAGATTAATGTATTCAGCCGGACGTAGAACTGCCAGAGGGCTACAAACCTCCCAAGTTCAAAATGTTCGAAGGAACAGGTGATCCAAAGGTGCATCTGAGTACATATTGCGACAAGATTGTAGGAGTCGGTAAAGATTAAAGAATCTTCAAGAAGTTAATCATGAGGAGCCTCACCGGAGACGCCCTATCTTGGTATATAAGCCAAAATCCAAAGAAGTGGATTAACTGGGTAATCATGGCGTTAGATTTCATGGATCGATTCAGATTCAATATGGAGAATGCACCAGATGTCTTCTATATCTAGAATCTTAAGAAGAAGCCAACAGAGAATTTTCGCGAGTATGCTACTCGGTAGAGATCAGAAGATGCGAAAGTAAGGTCGGCATTGGAAGAAGAACAAATGAACAAATTCTTTGTCCGGGCCCATGATCCATAATATTATGAGAGGTTAATGGTTATTGAAAATCATAAATTCTCCGACATCATCAAATTGGGAGAAAGAATAGAATAAGGAATTAAAAGCGGGATGGTAACCAATTTCGAGGCATTATAAGCTACCAACAAGGCCTTGCAGTCAGGAGGAAAATCCAAGAAAAAGGAATTAGAGGCCATGATGGTAGCCCAAGGTTCGAAATCTCCTCTCACATACCAAACGCCTCCACCCACATATCAGCCTTCACCTCCCATGTATCCACAACCCGCCAGCGCTTACCATACTTACAATACCCAACCAACATATTACCACTCACCGCTAGCCCGCCAAAACTATCAAAAACCTAGATAAAATTTTGACCGCAAACGGCCCAGACAATACGCCCCTATTGCTAAACACATCGATCAGTTGTATGAGAGACTGAAAGCTGCCTGTTATGTCACTCCCTTTCCCGCTGTTGCCATGGAAAATTCCTCCCAATGGGTCAATCCAAATAAGACATGTGCCTACCACTATGGCATGAAGGGTCACATTATTTATGAATATTACACTCTGAAGGACAAGATCCAGACGTTAACTGATGCCAAGGTTATACAAGCAAAAGAGGTTGCACCTAATATCTGCAATAATCCCCTCCCAGATCACATACGCGAGGGGGTAAATGTGATAGAAACTGATGAAGAATGGGACTCGGAAAGGTCAATTGGGCTCATTCGAGAAGGGGATGATCCTAAGAAACCTGCAGTCACCCTCACTCCTATTGTGGTACAGATACAGCCACCAATCGAAGTTGAGGTATCTGCACCAACTACGTTCGAAGTTAAAGTAACAACACCTTCAGTTGCGCCTGCTCTGTTTGAAGTAGAAGTGACCACACCATACACTGTGACAGTAGCGCCCACACCATCCTTTAATTCCAATGTTGTACCCTTGGACTACACTGCAGAAGCGAGAAGGAAAGGAACAGGGAAGATGGAAGAAACCGGTGCAGCACAGGGGATGACCAGAACTGGTAGAGTTTACACACTTGAGCAACTAGGGGGAACAAGTAAAGAAGCCTCTTCCAAATAGCCTATCATTGAAATCGGCCCGAATGATCTTTGGAGAAAGGTGCAAGCAAGAGACTACTCTATAGTTTACCATCTGAACAAAACCCCTGCTCAGATATTTATTCTATCATTACTGCAGAATTCTGAAGCACATAGGAACACATTGATCAAGGTATTGAACATGGCTTATGTGACCAACAACATTACCAGTGGGGAGATGGCTAACATGGTAGGACAAGTATTGGAAAGCCATAAGATCACCTTCCATGAAGACAAACTGCCACCGGAAGGGTTGAGCCACAACAGGGTGCTTCATATCACGGTACAGTATGAAGACAAATTCATTGCCAGGGTCTTGATAGATGGAGGTTCATGTCTCAATATCTATCCATTAACTACTTTGAAGAGATTGGGTAAAGGTTTGCATGAGGTACGAGCAGGAACTATGAACGTAAAACCGTTCGATGGGTCTCAAAGGGCCACGATCGGAGAAACCAACATTTGCTTACAAATGGGCCCGACTTGGTTCGCTGTGGAATTCCAAGTACTCGACATATCCGCCTCATACAATTTACTATTGGGAGACCTTAGATATACGCCGCTGGGGCTATAGCATCTACTCTGCATCAGGCTGTGAAGTTCGAATGGAATCATCAGGAGGTGATCATTCATGGATCGTGGAGGCCGCCAACACGAACATCAAAAATATATTGAGGAAGATGGTATAAAATCACAAGCAATGGCACAAGAAGTTACCATTTTCTTTATTGGGATACTGTACAACAGTCTGCTCATCAACCGGGTCAACTCTTTTTTTGCTGTTCTACGGTACTGAACTTGTCATTCCCGCCGAGGTAGAAATTCCTTCCTTGAGATTTATACAAGAAGCTGAACTCAGTGATGCAGAGTGGGTAAGCATCTGCTACGAACAGTTAGCTCTCATTGACGGGAAAAGAATGAATTTAGTGTTTCATGGTCAACTTTATCAGTATAGAATGTCTAGAGCCTTCAACAAAAGGGTAAAACTTAGATAGTTTGCACCAAGGTAGCTGGTGTTGAAATGGATCTTCCCACATCAGGGTGAAGCCAAAGGAAAATTCTCACCCAACTTGCAAGGAACCTACATGGTTCACAGAGTACTAAGAGGAGGAGCACTCATACTCACAAAAATGGACGGAGAGATTTAGCCAAGGCCTATCAACTCAAACGCAGTCAAAAGATATTATGTTTAAACTGTTTACATTTCTTCATCTGATGTAACTGAACTACGCTTGACCTGATTCCCGTTAAGAGGGGATACGTAGGCAGCCCTGTGGGTTCGGTCACAATTCAATAAAAAATTTATTTTTCCCACAACCAGAAACTGGGGCAGAATTTTAAGGAGGACCCTCAAAATTCTGGAGCAAGTCTAGCTGATGTCATCATATGCAGAATAGTGAGAGAATCGTCTAAGTAACTGGGGCAGAATTTTTAGGAGGACCCTCAAAATTCTATTGCAAGGAAGTCGCAATGTCTCTAAAAGTGTAGCAGTCATTGGTTCATCTAATTTAGTCGATATGGCATACAAATGCATTTTAAATAACTACATCCACTATATGCACGCATATTTTTTGAAAACTTTATTTTATGAAATAGCCAGATGCTACCCCTGGTAACTCGAGCGAGATTTCAATGCGGAGCAAAGCAAAGCAAGCATGCGCAGGCACGAACCAACCTTCTCCGAAAAACTAATGATTTTCCTTTGGATGCAGGAACAAGGAATAGCTGCAAATACGTACGCACCTTAGAATCACCAACGACAAAGCTGCCAAGCGCAAACACGTTTCCAGCTAAGAAATATTATGTTCCTACTCATTATCTCCACATTGCATGAGGCTAAGACTTGCTTCCATAATTGTATAAGGCTAAGCCTTGCCTTCCATTGCATGAGACTAAGCATTGTCTCCATCTTGCATGAGGCTAAGCCCTGCCTCCTTAATTACATAAGGCTAAGCATTGCCTTCCATTGCATGAGACTAAGCATTGTCTCCATATTGCATGAGGCTAAGCCATGCCTCCTTAATTGAATAAGGCTAAGCTTTGCCCTCCCATTGCATGAGATGAAGCATTTTCTCCGTCTTGCATGAGGCTAAGCCCTGCCTCCTTAATTGCATAAGGCTAACCACTTCCTTCCCCCGCATGAGACTAAGCTCTGTCTCCATCTTGCACGAGGCTAAGCCCTGCCTCCTTAATTGCACAAGGCTAAGCAATGCTTCCATTACATGAGACTAAGCCATGTCTCCATCTTGCATGAGGCTAAGCCATGTCTCCTTAATTGCATAAGGCTAAGCTTTGCCTTCCATTTGCACAAGACTAAACATTGTCTCCATTCTTGCACGAGACTAAGCATTGTCTTCATTCTTTCACGAGACTAAGCATTGTCTCTCCTTGCATAACCACAAATACTACACTATCCAAAACCTCACATTATTATACCTCGAGGCTAAGCTCTGCCTCCGATCTTACAAAGACTAAGCTCTGTCTTATTTCGGCAAGCATCATGTCTTTGCATCTCATGGGCTGAAACATCGCCATTTTGTCAAAAGGCGTTATAGTTTGAAGGCATCATCCTCATAGCCGGAAGACACCATGCGATGGCCTGAGGATCTATCAATATTTCACATCATTATTCAAAGGCGTCATGGTTCAGAGGCACCATTTTCATGGCCCCGGAACATCATTGCATGGCCTGCGAATCCCTTATCTCACGATTCATGGCCCGGGATGTCATGGTCTAAGGACATCATCCTCACCGCCCAAAGACAATCTGCATGGTCCAAAAGGAATTTGCATCATGTTTAAATTTTCCCAATAATCCATATATATATTTTGCATGTATCGTGTTTTCAGTTTGCAGGTGATCCTAGCCGTTCTCCTAACAGGAGAAATCTTTGCTCCGGTTTCCGTTCAACGTCCATAGCCGCAATTATTTCAAATGTAACCAGTTTCCATTACCTATTACCATCTTATAACCGTTCATATATCCATAACCGTTCCAGATACATTCATTTACAGCTCCGATATCATCTTATCCTGAAAGGCTTGTCCGTTCCCACGACTACTCCATCGGTTTATTCTACTGTTGGATCCAGAACTACACATGGAATGATTCCTGTAAAACCAGGGATATGTAGGCAACTCAGAAACCATGGTTCGGCCTATACTTTTCAAAATCACCCCATTCGGTAAAAGTCAGTCATCATTTCTTTACCCGACAACTCTTTCATCCTTCCTGGGTAAAGAGAGGCAGTTGTTGATACCCAATTTTTTTCTCATATTTTAAATATATATATATATATATATATATATACTTTCAAAATAGTGCATACACATCATCATTTTTATTTACAAGCATACACAAGTACTTTTCATAATTTTTCATAATTTTAAAGGCTTTAAATCAATTTATTTCGGTATTTATTTTATAAATATCCAATAATTATTATAAAAATTATTTTTGTGATGATTTAATCACCTAAACTTATCATTTATACCAATATGAAATTTTAAGTATTTTCAGTGCATTTATTATAATTACATTTGCATCTTTAAGGCTAATTTCACATTTTGCAATAATAACCCATATGCATATATAATTACATTATTTATGCAGAAAATGATTTTTTATATTTTTATAATATTAAGTAATTATTTTTAATCATTTTAGTCCACATATGATATTTTTGATATTTATTAATTACTTTTATAATTTATTTATTTACTAACATTGGGTATTTAAAATTTGGCCCTAAATTCACCCTAATTTCTTATCTAAACTACCCAGCCCAATAACACTTGAGCCCAAACCAATTAACCCCCATCCTAACCAATTAAACTAACCTAACCCAGAATCCATAACTAATCGTGGTCGTTGATCTCTGAGATCAACGGCCCATATTACTCCTACCATTTTAATTAACCAAACACCACCCTAACCCTAACCCTAACCACTCATCACCACCCACCACCTTTGAACGCTCTCAAACCTCCCTCCTTCTCTCTTCCCAAACCCTAACCGTCTTCCCCCAAAGTTCCCTCATAATCCCACCGGACATGGGATTACATGGATGTTCCTTGCCATATTCGATTCCCCCTGGTGCTGGAACCTTCTATATACCGCTTGCCTAAACATGGCAAGCGGATCTCATCAACATCAAACCAAAGTTGGTTTAGTTTCTTGACCTCTTCCGTCTATTTTCATTCTTATTCTTTTATGGTATGAATCTCCTTGTATCTCTGTGATTCTTACGTACCCTGAAATTAGGGTTTCAGATTTTTTTAAACCGAACCAAATCTGGTTTGATTCTTTGATTTCAAATGGTATATCTGTCTATATTCATCTTATTCTACGCAGCATTTGTTTTTTACCTTTTTATTTATTTTAGATTTTTGTAGATTTGTGTACTTTACCTAAAATTAGGGTTTTAAAATTTTCCC
This sequence comes from Nicotiana knightiana, assembly GCA_005239525.1. Lineage (NCBI taxonomy): Eukaryota > Viridiplantae > Streptophyta > Magnoliopsida > Solanales > Solanaceae > Nicotiana > Nicotiana knightiana. Next base: position 44,186 of record ML387889.1, on the reverse strand, counting down.
TTTTCCTTACTGATTATGGTTTCTTTCCTTTCTAGTGTTTGGATGATGATTTTTCATGTTTATGTGTTTGATTTCTACACTATACAAACCCCTCCCCATTCCCTTTTGAAATATTCTCGAATCATTAAGAAAAATACTAAAAATTAAAGTTACATATTCTTTGCTCTTTAATAATCTTTTTCTCTACTTTGGTTCCTGGTCGGCTGAAAGCCAATGCCGGAAATTCTGAGTTCTTGTTCTTTTATTGATATTCATAACGTTGTGGAATTTTGTTCTTTTCTTGTTTTCGCTTAACTGGTGAGTTACTAAACATTTGTCATTTCATTTATACTTGCCTGACAATATCATGTGTTTTCACTTCTAATTATTGTTGTTCGATATGTTTCTGGGTTGTTCTCGTATACAATTATAAATGTCTTACTTCAATTCTAGGCCTTTCTTATCTAAAATGTCATTACGTTTGTAGTTTGAGACATGTCTACACATGCTTTGAGTTGATTAATTACTTTTTTTATAAAAGTCTGCCTAGCCTATGTGTTATTGATAGCCACCCCTCTACTGTTTAAAATTTCTACTTGAACATGCTCTCATATCCCCTTTATATGGATTAGTTGACTCGGTATGAGTGAACTCACTAAGTATCTAGCCTAACTATGTTTCTGAATTTGCTCTGATAACATGTATCCTGTTTTGATCTTGTTTTGGTCATGTCTTGACTTCTCCAATAATTTCCCTAATTAGTTCTCAGCCTGTTAGCTTTTGTTGCCAATTGATATAACTTCTTCTTGTGACACTAGCATTCTACACTTAGCATAACCTAAACCCTTTTTTTTACTATAAGTTTGTGTATATCAATCCTGCAAACCTATTTAGTGATATGTACATCATGTGTTGAATTTTTTTTTTTGAAACATTGCTAAAATCGTTTCTTAAAACCCAAGCATGTTCTATTACCTATTTTTTTATGTGCTTAATTTGATCATGTTTGTATCCTTCAGTGTTGTCCCTTAACCTCATTCTATTCCTTTACTACTTGGTCTCTTTGAGTTCTTATTCCTAGTCGGCTGAAAGCCAAGGCTACTTAGGTTTTGTCCTTTGACCTCCCTAGTGTGAGCACTGCTCAGGGTTCATTTGAGACCCTTGTAAACTCTGACACACTAGGACTTGGTCCTTTGTTATTCTCTGAATCTCTTCTAATAACCTCCATATTATGAGCACTGCCCTAGGTTATTAAATCCCTTGGGAACTTAGAGACACTAGGGTCTTGGTTCTATATGCTCAACTCTGTTTCCCACCTACTAGGTGAATCAATTGATTTCTGGCTGCCTTATGTCAATGAAGATGTAGTTTCTAGGCTGTTGTGAGCCATGAGAATTAAGGCTTGGCCTGGCTGGTTATGCCTTTGGGCCTCCTGTAGGCTCCATATAGTTATTCTACTTTGTAATTTATTCCTTTCATTTTGGATCAGTAATAATTCTTGTAATAACATTTGGGGTATTAGTAAAATTGGGAAATGGGGTTTAGCATAACACTTGCATTAAAATGGGTAAACATCCTGCCTATAGGTTCTCTACTTAGCTAAAATGTGTTATTATGCTCAAACATGTTCGGTTATTATGTGTTAGAAATCCTGCATATAGGTTCTCTACTTAGCTCAAAATGTGTTACTATGTGTTCAGTTATTATGTATTAGAAATTCTGCCTATAGGTTCTCTATTTGGTTCAAATGTGTTCTGCTTTCACCTGTTAGAAACCATGCCTATAGGAGGTTAAGTGGCTAATATTTCAATGTGCACATGCATTAAGCTGTATAGGATTATGTTGATTTACATGCTACCGAATCTACAAATTTAGATGCCATGCCTACAAGATGTAAAAAATCAGTCCCAATTATAATTATAGAAATCATGCCTACAGGGTCTATAATTAGTCTTAATTATTGTCATGCTCGTTTCTTTCAAGTGCATTCAACACTGTGCTAATTATCATTATTAGAAACCATGCCTATAGGACTCGATTAACCAGTTCTGTGATTACCATTGTTAGTTACTGGGCGATTCACCTAGACATCATGCCTATAGTCTTAATCTCTTATACTCGCAATCAGTAGGCAACTGCGTAGGCTTTTAGAAACCGTGTTAAGGAAAATCGCTTTTACATATGAAACTGCATGCTTATTAAAATCCAAAATCACATAGAGATCCTGCCTATAGGATTCTGTAGCCTTAACTTGTTTAAAATCTGCAACTGTCAATGTTAATTAGTTTGCGTGCATTTGTTATCTAAGTGCGGAGGCCAACTTTAGCCCTTATTTGCTTATACATGAAAGTCCAAATTGTTTTTGTGTGTCGCCTAGTTTTATCCTTTTTAAGCAACCTAAGTTAAGTCTAGAAACACCCCGATATAGAGGTCTAAATGCCTCCTGGACCATAGGTGTGGGACGGGTAGTGCACGCATAGGGTACGATTTAGAATCAACTAGTGCGCTTTAGGTAAACAACTTAAAGATAGTAATCGGGTAGCAAGAGATGATAGTCTGTGCCTGCTGAATAAAATATGAGTAACACCCCAACTCGAGGGAGTTACAAAGTATTATTTATGTTGCACGGGGTGATCCTTTAGGCTAAAACACTTTGGGCCCCCATATTTATTTTAAATTATTCATTTGTATATTTGCCTAATTTTGTCCTTTCTATTTTTGCTTAGATTAATTCATATAATTTGAGTTCGGCCGGGACCCACAGTTGTGGACCTCGAGGAGTTCCTAACACCTTCTCCTCGAGGTAATTTGAGTCCTTACCCGATCTTTGGTGATGCAAACTCGTTAAACCTGAGTTACTTGCAAATAGGTTCCCTAACGCACCTCAAACCCGTTAGGTGGAGACTCTCTTTTAACACCCTTCCTTAAAATAGTTGTCGCGTGTCGAAACACGATTTTGTGAGAAAAAGGGGCGTGACAAGCATTACTACCCACGTGGAAGGGTTTACAAGTGTTTACACTTATCCTTTCACGTTAGGTCCCCTCGATCCATTTATTATAGACTTCTGCAAAAGATACCAAGTGACCTTTGGTCAAGTTCATCTTTCTTTCTGGCGCATCGTGATCATGCTCTGGTTCTTCTCTAGCAAAATTGAGGGGTTGTCGTTCACCCTCGACCATCTTATCAGATTATACCGCCCTCGAATCTTTCGAGGGTTGATCAAACTGCAACATCGAGCGACCAAGGCGTTGTTCTTGAGTATCGACGAGGACAAGGACCGGGGGTAGATGAGCCGGTTTGTTCGGGTAAGGACCTGTGACCACATCTGGAAGTAGAAAATGCCATTTCCTGAGAAATGGAACCCGGAGCGTAAGTAACACTTTACTCGTTAGTTTCCATGTTTCTATTTTTTTTCTTTATTTAACATCTTCCTTTGTCATGCAGTGGCTACATGGATGCCTCGTGCAGTTCCTGACCTCGAGGACTGGGTTCGGAGGCTGGCTTCGACTTCCTTCTATGTTGAGCGTTGTTTGCACAACTTGTCAAAAATCAAATGGGAAGCAAAAAACCACGGTGAGTTTCCTTCTCCTTATTTACGAGGTGTTGGTTGCATTTCCTTTTCTTACTTAGTCTCATTTTGTGCAGGCCTGAACAACGACGCAGTCTTCAGGCCTTCGAGCGGTGAGGAAGAAGCTATAACCCCGGGTCCGAAGCCGGGGAAAGATAATAAGAGGAAGAGGGTATCGACACCCGAGGACCCTAAAAAAAGGCTCCAGCTTGAAGACGCGGGGGGAATGTTATCCCTCTGGATGTAGAGTCAGTCCAAAATCTGAGAGAAGAACAAGAAGAAGAAGAAGAAAATGAGGGTGGTGACTCGGAGCTTGTAACTTGATTAAGGAAGACCGCGAGACCGCCAAGCCCTCAAAATCTGAGGTGGCTGTCGAGACCCGGCCTCCTGATGAGGAGGCTTCAAAGAAGGATTTGGGCAAAGTCCCTGAATCACCTGAGGTAGAGATTATCCCTCGACCGACAACAAACATAGCGGAGGGGGCCGGTTCCGAGACCCCTAAAGCTGAATAGAGCGCCCCGAGTGACTCGCTCTGGACTGTGACAGCAGGTCACTCACCCTCTCTACCGGCTGTCTCTGAGGAGGCCATTAGGGATGTTCGGGCTATAAGGACCCCTGATATAGGCGGAGTCCCCTGTGAAGAGGATCCCTTTCGGGATTGTTTTATCGGGGTCGATGATGCCTCTGATCTATCCTTTTTGAGGAGGCCCAACGCCTTCTAAGTCAAGTAAGTATTAATTTTGCTGATGTAATTTTCTTTCATTTTTCCTTCTTTCTGTCTAACTTCTATCTTTTCTCATGCAGGCTTTCTCCAAGTCTCGAGCTGACTTAAGCCAATGTGAGGCCGATCTTCAGAGGCTTTCATAGGAGAGAAATGCTCTCAAGCACCTCTATGGGCAGAAGGATGAGGAGCTCAGGGACCTCCGACCTGACTTGGCCAGGACCCGTAAGGAGGAAACAGATCTGAACGAGCAGGTAACTATTCTTTTGAAAAAATACGAGCTCGATCCAAGGGTGGAAGCTAATATTTCGATGACATAGTTTTAGCAAAATATTGAGAAGATCGAGCTATTCCAGGGGGAGGTCGATCACATTAAAGCTAACTGCCATAGGTGGAAGGAAGGCATGGACCGCCTTGCTTTGAAAATATAGACTTCCTTGGCTCAACTGTCATCGACCGAATTCCAACTTCGAGGTGCTAGGGAGAAGTGCTCGGTTCAGGCCAAGAGGATCGAGGAACTCGAAGCTGAACTCGTTAAGGCCCAAACTGAGGCCGAAAAGGCAAAGACCCAGGCTGACAAGTTAGTAGCCATATATCTAGCTGATGTCGAGGATGATCAAGCACAACTGAGGGAGGCCACTGGTCGAGCGCAATGGACTGCTGAGCTAGCTAAGTGCCAATCTCAAAGAGAGACCCTCGAGGGGATTCATGCCCGAGGCTTCGACCTTACTGAGGAGATAGCTCAAGCAAATATGCACGAAGCTGATGCCAAGCTATTGGGCTCTTTCGTTGATGAAGATGACGATGCAGGTAGCAAGAGTGGATCCGACAATGGTGAGGGGCGAGGAAGAAGCTGCCCCCGAGGAAGGAGTCACCCTGAGCATAGCTAGGACTTGTACTTTTTTTCTTTTCTTTGTGTAGAACCTTTGTCAATCTTTTGTACATAATTTTGTTCAAGTATATATATAAAAATATTTCCTTTTTGAATTTCTTCTTAGTTTTCGCCTTGCAATAATTTCAAACTTGCTTTATGCCTTGTAAATTTTTTAGCATACTTTATTCCTTGAATAACATGTTTAAGACTTCGGTTTTGAGCAACTTCATCGAAGCCACACTAATATTGCTTTCATTGTCGAGTCCGAGTAAAACTCGAACTCGAAGTAATAGAACCCTTAGGTTTGCATTGAGTGAGAATGGATTCTTGATCTGTAGTCGAGTGAGTTTTTACTCGAGCTCGAAGTAGTGAAACCCTTAGGTTCGAATTGAGTGAGAACGTATTCTCGAACTCTAAGATGTAATGGCCCTTAGGCTCTTTTAATCGGGCCGATATGGCCTTAAAATAATGGTTTTTTCCCTTTTTCGGTTTAAATATTTTATAAGAATTTTGTTATGCCTTGGCATGAATTTTTTACCTGTTGGGTTTTTTTAGGGTTTAATATTGATCGAAAACCCCTTTACTTTTTATGCCTTAGCATAAATTTGTATTTAAACAATTTGATACCTCTTAAGGTTTTTCGAGGGCCGATATTGTTGAAGCCCTTTTGATTGTTTTGCCAAGGGCAGCCCTTTTTAACCAATTTTTAAAGAATTTGAAGACCTATTTTTATTGTGGGATTCGGACATCTCCGAGCCACGCTAGTTTGGCCATAGACTTTGGGTATGTCTCTTGGGCTTATTTTCCCAATAACACTTCGAACTTGTTCAAAGTGTTAGTCCCCGAGAATAGTGGCCTTGGCCTATAAATCAAGGGAAGCCTCTTTGAGGTCTTATGGTTTCGAAGTCAAATAGTTCGAACATGTTGATTTTGGCGGCAGTCCCCGAGTATGGGGTTGATCGTTCGAGGTGTAGTTGTTCTTGGCCCTTGAGCCAATTTTCACAAGAAATCATAAGTATGGAGCTTGTAAAGTAGAAATTTTCATTAAAACACAACGTATCTGGTAAAGAAAAGTACTTCTTTGAATAGTTCATACATGCATACATGTTTTGCCATTAGGGCTCCACTAATCTATACAGACATGGTTCATTCGACCATTTGGCCCATTACAAAGTTTTCCTATCGAGACCCCTTTGACACGAAGTATTTTCCTTGAAAATATAACATCTGAGGGTGATGCCCCCTAGTATTCGAGGTTGGTTTTAAAGATACCTCGGATACTCTAAGTCAGCACTAACAAGGGTTGACTCGTTAAAAACCTTTCCGGAAAAACCCATTTGGGATAAAAATCCGTCGAAGGGATAAAGAGTGAAACACGTGCTTTAAGGTCCTCATATCTTCATGCTTGGTAAGAACTTCGATGCTTCGCTCAAAAACCTAAAAATAAGTTAGTGTAAAATGTAAATAAAAAAGGAGAAGGTCATACCTTAACAATAATATCGCTTGAGGAGTGAGATGTTCCAATTATTTGGTAGTTGCTCGCTGTTTATCGTGCCTAGATTGTAAGATCCCTTTCCAACGATATCGAGGACTTGATAGGGTCCTTCGTTGGGCCGCGTTTTCCTTTATTAGGTTCTCGAGTGTTGATGGTGACTTTTCTCAGGACCAAGTCCTTGATTCTGAAGTGGCGTAGGTTAGTCCTCCAATTATAATACCTTTTGATGCATTGTTTTTGCGCAGCCATTTGAACGAGGGCAACTTCTCATTTTTCATCCAGTAGTTTGAGGCTAGTATTCATAGCCTCATGATTTGATTCTTCCGTTGTGTAGCAAAAGCTAGCGCTGGGTTCCCCGACTTCGACCGGGATCGAGGCTTCGAAGCCATATACTAAGGAGAACGATGTTGCCCATGTATTGAACTGTTGTTCGATAGGCCCAAAGGACTTCAGGCAGAATTTCTCTCCATTTTCCCTTGGCATCATTCAATATCTTCTTTAGATTCTAAATGATGGTCTTGTTTGTCGATTCGGCCTGCCCGTTTCCACTAGGATGATATGGTGTCGATAAGATCCTTTTTTTTGTGGTCTTATAGAAACTTTGTTACCTTGTTGCCGATGAATTGCTTTCCATTGTCGCATACAATCTCAACAGGTATCCCGAATCGGAATATGATGTGATGCTAGATGAAGTCTATCACTTCTCTGACTTTCTCGAAGGCCTATTCTTCAACCCAATTAGAGAAATAGTCAGTCACAAAGAAAATGGATTTAGCTTTACCTAGGGCCGATGACAGAGGGCCGACGATATCCATCCCCCATTTCATAAATGGCCATGGGGATAGGATCGAATGAAGTTGTTCTCCGGGCCGGTGGATCAGTGGTGCATATCTTTGAAACTTATCAAATTTTTGAACGAATTCTTTAGTATCCTTCTCCATATTGGCCCAATAGTGCTCTGATAATTTTGTGAACTAGTGATTAGCGAATAGAGTGGTTCCCACAAGTACCCTCGTGAACTTCTCATAGGACATACTCGTTATCCCCTGGTCCCATGCATACTGCTAACGGTTCGTCGAACATCCTCCTGTACAATGTTCCATCCTCAGCCAATGTGAATCGGGCAGCTTTTGTTCATAGAGCCCTCGATTCATTAGGATCCGATATGAGCTTTTTATTTTTCAAATACTCAATATATTTATTCCGCCAATCCCAGGTTAGGCTCGTGGAGTTTATCTCAGCGTTACCTTCTTCAATTACTGTTTTGAGAGTTGAATGATAGTCACCGAGCTGATTTCGTCGTCCTCGGCCGATGATCCCAGATTTGCAAGGGCAATGGCTTTGTTGTTCTGTTCTCGAGGTACATGATGCAAAGACCATTCTTTGAAATTATGTAATGTCACCTGCAACTTATCCAAATACCTTGCATTATATCCTCTCGAACCTTGAAGGTTCTCTTTACTGGGTTTACTACTAGTAGGGAGTTGCATTTGGCTTCGATGACTTCCGCTCCCAAGATTTTAGCTAGTTCGAGACCTGCAATCATGGCCTCGTACTCGGCCTAATTGGTAGTCAACTTAGAAGTTTTGATAGACTGCCTAATTGTGTTTCCCGTGGGCGGCTTCAAAATGATGCCTAGCCCGGACCCTTTCACATTCGAAGCACCGTCTGTAAAAAGGGTCCACACCCCCGACGATGTACTCAATTTTAACAAAAGTTCCCTTTCGACTTTGGGTACAAGGGCTGGCGTGAAGTTGGCTACGAAGTCTGCTAAGATCTGAGACTTGATGGCCGTTAGGGGTTGATATTCAATATCGTACCCACTGAGTTCGACGGCCCATTTGGCCAATCGGCCCCAATAAGAACCCGGAATAGCGGAAATAGGTTCGTGTTCGCTTCCAAAGTTAGTCGTCTTTGCCCGACAATTCGTGCTTATGTAAAACATTACGAAGTAGTTAAATGGTTAACACACATATTGGATGACACTGAAAATACGGTTTTAGCTTCCTACAGGCGCTTATTAGAGCTAATTTTTAAGTGTAGATACCGAGTTTCTGCTTTTCCTGGAGTTCGACTTACATAATAAACAGGAAATTTCATACCTTGCTCCTCTCGAACTAGGACACCACTTACCGCGATTTCCGAGACCGCTAAGTATAAGTAGAGCTTTTCATCTGCCTTTGGAGTATAAAGAAATGGTGGGCTTGAAAGATATCGTTTTAATTCTTCTAACGCATGCTGGCACTCCGGGGTCCAGGCGAAATTATTCTTCTTTTTGAGTATTGAGAAGAACCTATGGCTCAGATCTGATGATCTTGAGATGAATCGACCTCAAGAAGCTATCCGCCCTATCAGTGTCACGACCCAAAATCCTAACTTAGGTCGTGATGGCGCCCAACGGCGGGGTCAGACAAGCCAACACTCAATTTACTAAGGTTTCCTTTTTATTAAATTAAACATTTCAACATATACTCAGTTTTTAAAACTTAAAACATGAATCGACAAGGATTATTAGCCAGTTTATAATCAAAATCAGTCATGAAGAGGCGTGAGCCAATATATATACAAACCCTAAATCCATAATAACTATCACGTGTGTGCCAGGAACTAGTGTCACAAGTCATACGGGCATACTAACAGAATATACATACAGTCCCACTGTCTGAAGGAAATAGACGGGAAATAAGCAAAAGAAACCCCATGGTGCTGCCAGAGATCGCCAGGAGAGAGCAGCTCACTGTGAAATCAGGCCCGTCTATAATCAAAATCAAGCTCCGATCCGACAACCAGATGCACCAGCCTCAGAACCTGTACAATTAAGTACAGAAGCGTAGCATGAGTACATAAATATATATGTACCCAGTGAGTATCCCGCCTAACCTCGAAGAGGTAGTGATGAGAGGTCGACATGACACTCATTAAGGTCCAACAATATAATTTAACAGAATATGATGGAAACAGTAGGCATGTAAAGGCAGTGAAGCAGCAAATATATATAAGGCACTGAAATCCAAGGAAGTACTGGGAATGAATAAAACAATTACTACTTCACCTTCCCCCAAATACCTTTCAAATCAATGTCCATGAATTTAGTAAATCATATAAATCATGAACATGCAGGGTAAGGACAACCTGGCTGGAGTCATAAGATAGTCATGTGCATGCACTGTCGAGGGTCGAACGGCCCGAACCATAAGTTCACCTCTCCATAAAGTACTCATATCTATGCACTGCCGAGGATCGAACGGCCCGAACCAAAAATGCATCTTTGCCATAAAGTAATCATCTCTATGCACTGCCGAGGATCGAACGGCCTGAACCAACAGTGCATCTCTCAATGCGTTGTGGCATACGGCCCGTTCCCATAAGAGTGGGGGGGGCAAGACTCCGCTCGCGAAATGTAAATTGCGAAGCAGTCACATGCACACACATTATTCCTTTTTAAATTACTTTTCAGTGAACAATTCCTTACAAGTTTTCTCAAATTCCATGACCCCAGGGAAATAAGCCGCATGTAACATTTAATTTATTAAGCATATAGTTCATATCAAGTAAAACACAAGGCATGATGTGGGCCTAACTACCCGGACATAATAGTAATAGCCGCTACGTACAGACTCTCGTCACTTTGTACATACGTAGCCCTCCAAAACTATCACATATAGCATTTAAATCACCGAGGGGGACAGTTCACTCTTACAAGGTTAGAAAGGAGACTCACCTCGTGTCGAATATACTCCCCGGACCAAGAATGCACCCGAAACTCCGAACTCTACACCCGAGGACTCGAAACTAGCCAAATGTTATAAAAACACATCAATTTATGCTCAAATTATGTAAATTCTCCTACTTATTTAGTAAATTCATCATTCTTGAAGAAATCCAAAAATTCACCCCAGGCCCGCACGCTCGGATTTCGAAAATTCACGAAGGAACCACTCACCCATAACCTAAGGATCGTTAATACATGATTTCTCTTGATTTCATAGCTAATTGGCGGGTAATTCTCTAAATTCCCGTAAGCCCTATGTTACTCCCCAATTCTTGATTTTTACTAATTAAGAAGGTTAACTTAACTAAGAATTCATGAATTAAACCAACTTTGGGATAGAATTTACTTACCTCTCAGTGGTTGGGTCGTGGAGCCCCTTTCCCAAGCTCTCAAACTATTTTAATGGAGGAAGGAATAAGAAAACAATGAAGAATCCCGTATTTAAGAAACACACTGCCTGACAGTGGTTCCGCACCTGCAGCTCAAGGACCGCACATGCGGTCTCACACCTGCGAGCAAAGGCTCGCACCTGCGAAAATGGACAAGGAAGCCTAGGCTCGCATCTGCTGAGAGGTGACCGCACCTGCGACTCCGCTCCTACGGAACTCTGTCCGCACCAATGAGAAATGGATTGCCCGTTGAGGGTCGCACATGCGAGGCTGGGACCACAGGAGCGATCCTGCACCTGTGACTAGGCAACCGCACATGTGGTTACACCAGAATAGGTGCACCGGCAACTATTTCAGCTGGTTTTCTGCCTCGTGTGGTGTCCGGGAGGTACCTGGCCCACCCGAGCCCCCTCCCAAATATACCAACAAGTCCTAAATCATACTACGGACTCGCTCAAGCCTTCGGACCACTCAAAACAACGCTAAAACTCAAAATCACATCCCAAAACCCCTAGAATCATAACTTAAGAACTTCAAGTTCTTAAATTCGATAACAATGCGCCGAACCGACCTATACTACTCGGAATGATACCAAAGTTTGCAGTCAAGTCATAAGTGACATAACAGAACTATTCCTGGTCTCGGAATTCCGTTCGGACCTTGATAACACAAAAACACGTCCCAAACCACAAATAGGAACTTAAGGAACTCTTATTTCAATATTGGGCGCCGAAACGCTCCCGGGTCATCCAAAACCCACTCCGAACATACGCACAAGTCCGAAATCATCATACGAAGCTACTGGAAACATCGAAACTCGATCCTGAGGTCGTTTATCCAAAATGTTGACCGAAGTCAAACTTGGCCTTAAAGGCCAACCTTAAGGAACCAAGTGTTCCTATAGCCCCCTAAACACTTCCGAATCCCAGACCACCCGCCCCCGCAAGTCATAAATCACAATAAGTCGCTATGGGAAGTTTCATTTAGGGGAATGCGGTCCGATAACGCGAAACGACCTGTCGGGTCGTTACAATCAGCCTTTGCATGGATTTAATGTTATCTACGACAGTGATGTCATCGATAGCCTTGATTTATTGGGGTTGATATCGATCCCCCAATTTGACACCATGAAGCCAAGGAATTTGTCTGAACCGACCCCGAAAGCACATTTCTCGGGGTTGAGCTTCATGTTATACTTTCTCAGTATTTTGAACGTTTCATGCAAATGTGTCAAATGGTCCTCTGCGCGCAGGGACTTAACTAGCATATCATCAATATATACTTCCATTGACTTACCTATTTGTTCTTCGAACATTTTATTTACTAGGCGTTGGTAGGTAGCACCTGCATTTTTTTACCTGAAGGGCATTACCTTATAGCAATATGTGTCATACTTAGTGATGAATGAAGTCTTTTCCTGATCTTCCGGGTTCATTTGAATTTGGTTGTACCCGTAATAGGCACCGAGAAAACTAAGAATCTTTTGGCCCGCCATGGCATCGATCATACGATCGATGCTAGGCAGGGGAAAAGAGTCTTTGGGGAATGCCTTGTTTAAATCCCTATAATCTACACACATCCTAAGTTTGTTCCCCTTTTTAGGGACTACGACTACATTTGTTAGCCATTCGGCATATTTTAATTGTCGAATGGATCCTATTTTGAGAAGTTTAGTTACCTCATCCGTGATAAATGTGTGTTTTATCTCGGACTGGGGCCTTCTCTTTTGTTTCACCTGCCTGAACTTCGGGTCCAGAATCAATCGATGTGTTGTTATCTCTGGTGGGATCCTGTTATGTCTAAGTGGGACCAAGAAAAACAATCCATGTTATCAATAAGAAATTTAATGAGTTTCTTCCTGAGTTCGAGGGTTAACCCCGTACGCTAGTATTCCTTTCGTTCGGGCGGGTACTCGATCAATATGACCTGTTCTAGCTCTTCGACTATTGATTTGGTGGCATCGGAATCTTCGGGAACAATGAAGGTTCGAGGGGTCCAATGATCGCCGTCTTCTCCTTCCTCTGTTTCCTGCTTCTACGATTCAGTCGATGCTGGTGGATATGATTTCTATTTGGCTTCCTGTTTTCCTTTGATGTCTGATCCCTTTGACGTTGATAGTGCCGATATCGGTATTACCTCATCGATGGCAAACATTTCCTTTACAGCATGCTGCTCCCCGTACATTGTCTTTACCTGCTTCCTAAAAGTTGAAGGAAAGCCTGCTTGAGTTCCAAACGACAACTTGGGTAGATGTCCACAACCAGTACGAGTCAAAGATAAGGATCAAAGATGACTTGGTTGGTTCTACATTGTCGGTCAAAGGACGGGAGAAGAATAGAGAAAAATCAAAGGATGACTACGACGTGGACAGACAGACTTCGAGGGGCCGGTTTTTGCCTTACGAGTGGATCGAAGGCCGTGGCAGAAACTTCAGGACAATAGACAAGTTCACTGTTGACAAAAGGACCAATCGTGGATGGAACAACAAATCGCTATAGGATAAAGAAACGTCAGGGTCGCGAGATCCTTCTTACCCCAAGTCATCAAAATATAACTTTAATGTTAGTATAGAGGAGTTGGTGTCAGCCATGAGAAACATCAAAGAGGCACGATTCCCGAATATCTGATTCCAGCCAGAGGGATCCCAACTTATGGTGTGAATACCTTGGGACGAATGACCACCGAATAGGGGACTGCCAACATCTCTGGGAAGAAGTGGCGACGCTGTTGAACAATGGTCATCTTAGAGAATTCTTGATTGACCGAGCTAAGAACAATTATGGTCGAAACAGGGACAATGCGGAACCCTCGAAAGCAGGAGAAGAACCCCCACGTTAGATGATCAATATGATCTTCGGAGGAAATGAGATTAATGGGGTCAGATTTTCGGCAGCAAACAAGACGAAAGAATCAATAACTCATAGTAAAAGGCTCCGGTAAGACGATATCACTTTTACAAGGGATGATGCAGACAGAAATCTGCTACCACACAATGATGCACTAGTAAATTCTTTAAATGTGTTAGATATTTAGATTAAACGTGTTCTAGTGTATCCAGGAAGTACGACTAATATCATACAATGGAGAGTACTGGAACAAGCTAAACTCACCGGAAGCATTGTTCCTGCCACAAAGCTCCTCGGTGGATTCAACCTCGCAAGCGTTACTACCCGGGGATAGATTTTATTTCTCACGAACACTGAAGGATTAATGAAGACAACCTTTTTTGAGGTAGTATATGGTGATATGGGTACAATAATATCTTGGGAAGGCCATGATTACACGAGATGAAAGTTGTACCCTCGACATATCACCACTTGTTGAAGTTTCTAACGCCCGAAGGAATCAAGCAGATAAGGGTGATCAACCGGCAGCAAGAGAGATGAATGCAATTTTAGTCTCCAGTAGCAAAGGAAAGGAACACTCTTCATAGCAATTACAAGAACCGACACCTACCCCCGAACAGAGGAAGTTAGCCCTGGGACAGAGAAATCGGAACAGTATCAGGTGCCAAGATATTTGCAAGTTCCAAAAGAGACGGATGCAACAAATCCACAACGGAAGAACTGGAGCAAGTTGCATTGTTTGAAGAATTCTGGAAAGGAAATTCCACTTGGGGACAGGACTACACTCGGAGCTCAGCCATGATTTTATTGAATTTCTTAAAATTAACGCCGATTGTTTTGCATGGTCGCATGAGGATATGATAGGTATCCCGATGGATCCCTATTACCAAAGCCAGGAATAAATTTGTAAAAGAATAGGTAACCCGTTTACTCAATATCAGTTCGATCCGAGAGGTAAGATATCCGGATTGACTAGCTAATGTAGTAGTAGTTACTAAGAAGAACAATAAATTTTGCATGTGTGTAGATTATAAAGACCTTAATAAGGCGTGCCAAAAAAACTCATTCCCACTACCAAATATCGATCAAATGATTGATGCCATGGTCGGGCACGAGTTAATGAGTTTCCTCGATGCTTATTCTGGGTATAATAAAATCAAGATGAACCCGGAAGATCAGGAAAAGACTTCGTTTATAACGAATTTCGGTACATATTGTTACAACATGATGCCCTTCAGGTTGAAATACGCCGAAGCCACTTATCAGTTTCTCGTAAATAAGATGTTTGAAAAGCAAATAGGAAATACTATGGAAGTTTATATAGACGGCATTCCCATTAAGTCTTTGAATGCAGGTGACCACCTTAAACATCCGCATGAAACCTTCGATATCCTGAGAAAGCACAATATGAAGCTCAATCCCAAGAAATGCGCGTTCGGGGTTAGATCTGGTAAGTTTCTAGTTTCACCAAGGAGAATTGAGGTAAACCCTGACAAAATCAAGGCCATAGAAGATATCCCGGATCGGTTGTCAAACGTGAACGAAGTCCAAAGTCTCACAGAGAGATTAGCAGCTTTGAACAGGTTCTTTTCCCGATCGTCAGAAAAATGTCATCGCTTCTTCGCACTGCTCGAAAAGAAAAATAATTTCGAATTGACACCGGAGAGCCAGAAAGACTTAAGGTATTTGAAGAGGTACTTGTCAAGCCCTCCATTGCTCTCAAAACCAAAAGAAGGTAAAACATTACTAGTCCACCTCGCGGCTTCAGAGGTTGCGGTAAGTGCAGTTTTAGTACGGGAGGACGAGGTACGTAATATCCATTTATTAAGTTAAAAAATTTTTAACGGCAACAAAACTTGCTACCCACATTTGGAAAAACAGGACTTAGCTCTCGTAGTTGCCACTCGGATGCTGAGGCCCTACTTCCAATGCCACCCGATAGTTGTGGTGACTACTATCCTTTTGAGAAACATTCTCCATAAACTCAAGCTCTCAGGTAGATTGGCAAAATGGGCCGCCGAAATGAATGAGTTCGACATAGAATATAAACCAAGGACTGCAATTAAGTCGCAAGGCTTGGCTGACTTCGTGGCTGATTTCAGTCCGGGACTACTGCCGCTGGCATCCAAGAAGGCAGTAATGGTGCTGGAATCAATATTGGGGTTTTGGACTTTATATATAGATGGCGCTTCTAACGTAAAAAGGTCCGGACTCAGAATAGTCTTAATCACGCCTTTGGGGAAAACCTTAAGGCAAGCCATCAGAATGATCCCTTTAACTAGCAATGAAGCAATGTACGAAGCTTTGATTGCAGGGCTCGAATCGGCCCGGGGACTTGACTCCGAAGTCATCAAAATCAAATGTGACTCACAGCTACGGGATCTTTGATACCAAAGATGAACGTATGGAACAATATGTAGTAAAGGTCCAGGCTCTGTTGGCGCTATTCCGGGAGTGTTCAATTACTCATATCCTGAGGGAGGATTACACGAAAGCAGATGCATTGGTAAACATAGGATAATCAAGGAAATATAGGGGTAGGAGTCTGGGACGATAGTACAACTAATAAACTCAGTCCTGGATGCAGATGGTTACTATGAGGCGGATTCGACTAGTTTGGTCTGGGAATGGAGAAATGAAATAATCGACTATCTCGAGCACAGGAAGTTGCTCGAAGACCCCAAAGCATCATGAGCACTACGTGCCAAAGCTGCACATTATAGCTTTAAGAGAGGAGAATTGTATAGAAAATCCTTCCAAGGCCCACGGCCCGATGCTTAGGAGCGTCAGAAACTAATTATGTTAAGGGAGAGGTCCACAAAGGGATATGCGGCAACCACTCAGGCACAAATTCTTTGGTGCAGAAGTTGGTATGGGCAGGATATTACTGGCCCCGCATGGAACAAGATTCCAAGACTTCGTCCAAAAATGTGAAAAGTGTCAAGGTTACGCACCACTATTATATCAACAGGAAGAACCCTTACATTCGGTTCTGTCCCCATGGTTGTTCATGAAATGGGGGATGGACATCGTCGGGCCGCTGCCACTGGCTCCCTGAAAGGTTAAGTTTCTTTTAATTATGACTGACTATTTTCTAAATGGGTGGAAGCAGGTCCTTATCAGAAGATCGGAGAATGCAAAGTTGTTGATTTCCTGTGGGAAAATATAATTTGTATGTTCAGAATACTAAAAGAGATAGCATGCGACAATGGGCCACAATTTATTGGTGTAAAAGTTACAAAGTTCCTCGAAGATTTGAAAATAAAGAGGATCACATCTTCTCCTTATCATCCGAGTGCGAACAGCCAAGCGAAGTCAATTGTTACATCTCGTACCTTAGCATTAGGATGCGCCTTAGTAAATCCATATGAGTTTGAAGGGATTATGTCTATTAGGAGGTTATAGAGGGTTTAAGACATTATTATTATGAGACCCTGTAAGTTTACAACCATGATATCGTTAGATATTATGTTAGTGTGGTATTTTATTTTAAGTGAAGTATTTTAGTAAAAGTGTTATAAGTATAATTTTAAATAGTTACCATTATTACTATTTTCGGATATGATAAATCATACACATAGTATAAGAAAGTTTATGAGATTTTCTTTATTGTAAAGATAGAAATTATTTTCTCACAAGAAAAGAAAGTTATCTTTTTTTACCATTTTAAGAATTAAGTGTACGAGAATTTTTACTCTTTATATGAAATTAGGAAAATTAGAAGTTGTGAAAATATATGCATTTTTTAGTTGTATGTTTTAATAAAATAATAGTGTATGTATTGATTTTATATGGTTTCACATGACAATTTACAGTTTCAACCTTTATTCTAAATGAAATTTTGACTTTCCATTTTGAGCGAAGGTAGCATATTAGAGTATGAAAAGTGTTTAATTAGTTCTAGTAAATGTTAACTGGAAATTATAGGATAATTATTTTGAAAATACATCACATCAACATTAAGGTAATATAATTATTACTTATGTAGTTTAAATTGATATTTTTTTTAAAACGAATGAGAAAAGTTGGACAAGTAATTTAGAATGGACTAATAACACTTTAAGATACTACTACTAGTGAAATTTTTCATAATTCTGTGTGGAGTCATTAGTTGTGCGGCATGGCTTAAAATGAGATTCATTTCCTTGAATAACCAAAGAAAAACCAAAAATAGAATCAATTCTTTGATAAAGGAAGATCTGAGATTGTTTTCATTCTTGTATAGAATGGGAGATTAATTAAAAGATTAGATAAGGCGTACAAGGTCTAACATGGCAACCCCTTTCAAAATAATGTGTGACTAATATGTGATATCTATGCCACATGTCACAACACTTCAAAATGGTGGCAAGTGAGGTGGACCCACTATCCACTCATTCCCTTTTTTTGGATGGATACAATATATATATATATATATATATATATATATATATATATATATTGTATCCATCCAAAAAAAGGGAATGAGTGGATAGTGGGTCCACCTCACTTGCCACCATTTTGAAGTGTTGTGACATGTGGCATAGATATCACATATTAGTCACACATTATTTTGAAAGGGGTTGCCATGTTAGACCTTGTACGCCTTATCTAATCTTTTAATTAATCTCCCATTCTATACAAGAATGAAAACAATCTCAGATCTTCCTTTATCAAAGAATTGATTCTATTTTTGGTTTTTCTTTGGTTATTCAAGGAAATGAATCTCATTTTAAGCCATGCCGCACAACTAATGACTCCACACAGAATTATGAAAAATTTCACTANGTCGGGACCCCGTTCCGACCTATCCATAACATATATATATATATATATATATATATATATATATATATATATATATATATACAGCAAAAGAAAAACACTCTACACAGGAAGATCCCTAACCAACAAAAATCAACATTCATGAAGCTATGCAATTACAGAGTACTCAAAACTGAAAGGAAAACATATGCGAACAATAACCACAAAGATATGAATGAGTCTCCATCTCTTTTTATACGTATATGTAACAGAAAAATTCAACTATCTGAAATTTAATACTGCCCACAAGTAGCAACTGTATATGCCGATGCAGCTTCATTAGGAACCTCCCCAATTATTCCAGCACTAAGCTCAAACTTGATGGAAAATCAACCGACAAACTAGAAGGCTGTCTTGGGAATATCTTTCTCCCGAAATCTGACTACTTTTTGACTACTGGAATAGACTAAAGTGTAAGTATCTCCACATCTGCATCCCTAACTCGTACAATATGATAAATGCATCCTTTGGCGATCATCTTCCTCGCCTTTAGATGGGAAATAAACCTACCACTGGGTGTCGTTGTATTACCTACCATTCAAGGACTGGCTCACCCGGAAAATGAAATCTAGCTATCTTTGCTCGACAATAAACTGTGGCATCGCAAGCTGCCAACCGGTCCATGCCCATGATAGCATAAAAATCCAAAGTCTCTTGCTTAACTAGGTCAGCTGAGGTTTGATGACCACAAACTGTCACCGTACAACCTCGGTAAACCCCGTCTAGCAATAATCGATTCTCCGACCGGTGTAGATACCACAAAAGTATAATTTAGTAGTTCAGGCACTATACCAAACTTCCCCACGACCAATGGGGTAATTGTTATGCCCCGCAATATTACGTCGATATTACATCCCGTAGTATTATATTACGATGATGTTACGCTTCACAGTATTAAATTACGACGATGCTGCACCCTGTAGTATTGCACGTTGAATTTGTCGTAAGGTAATTGACTTCAGTCCAAGGAAAAGGTTATTTGGAGATTATAAGGATTATGCTATTTCAAACAAGTGATGACTATATTCGTGAAGGTGAGAGGGGAAGCAATTCAAAGAAAATCAGTTTCGTTGAAAGTTGTCAATTTGGGATAGAATACGGGCCGAGCAATAATGCCCGATATTTTGGAACTAGTATCATACAAGATACCATATGACCGTGATAGTATGATGTATAAAGTGTATTAATAATACGTAGAATTTTAAGTAATTTTGAGACAATTCTTAATTATGCGGGTAATTGGTTAATTACCGGGTAACGGGACATTACTTAATTACCTAATAAGTGGCTAAAGATTAAAAATTCTCACCCCTCATCCCCACGTGAAAGCAAGCCACATCTCAAAGGAATGACTCTTAGTCATTCTTATTAGGGGTCAACCTAATATGCCAAATCCAAGGCATTTCAATTCAAAGAATTTACATACAATGACAAGTGGGGACGTTAGTCATTCTGATGAATTTCAATAAATTCATTCTCAAGAAACTACAATCAGATTTTGATATTTCATACCAAAGACTCTACCATCAGAAGTGAATTCATTTAAGCTTTCAACAAATATCATTCTCAAACACTACAATTAGAAGTGGAGGAAATGTTGGCCATTCTTAGGAGTTTTCAACTTTTCATTTTCAAACACTTGAATCAGATCCCAAATATTACATTAAGCAACATGATTCTTCAACCAACCCAACGAGAATTATCGAAACATTGCAACGTAAGATTTTGCGATTCTAACGGAGTACGGTGAAACCTTTTTCCAAGAACATCATATGAATTTTTTCCTACTCCAGGTATGTTAAAGCTAAACCCTTATTTCATTTTGGAATGATCTCGTAATTACACGAGTTTGATAATGAAGCATAAAGAAAAATTCATATCCCAGAATTTACATATATTTTTCTAGTTTTGTAAGTTACAATATTCTCTTTTTATCGGGACTTCATATTCATTTGAGTATTTTCTTTTTCCAGTCAAGAGAGCAGAGAGTCTATATATACAGTAATACAATAATTTCATTACCATCGAGCTATAATCGATAGGCAGGCCCTTATTGGACAACATTCGGTCAGATGATAAGTCATATACCGAGCCTACTGTGGTCGAGCGCCTATGAACGAGCTCAGTTGGTCGAGATACAGAGCCTAGTATGGCCGAACGCATATGAGCGAGCCTACTACGATAGAGCAGTTATATATATACCGAGCCTTATAGGGTTGGACATCTATTTTACTTACTTCTAGTTTCTTTCACTTATTATATTATCAGTTTAGTTTTAGCTTTCAGTATATTTCCTTACATACTCGGTACATTATTTCATACTGACGTCCCTTTTCTAGGGGCGCTGCATTTCATGCGTACAGGTTCAGGCAGATAGACAGGTAAACCTCCTCATTAAGTGTTGCCCGAGCTCAGCATGATCGGTAAGGTCCATGACTTTCAAAGTTGCCGGGTCTAGAGTTTTATGTACATCTTGTGTATATATGTACATATGTTATGAGTAGGTCGGGGAGCTGTTCCGATCACAGTATATCCACCGGTAGAGTCTTGCAGACATATCCTGTCAGTTAGTGTAGTATGTTGGGTTGGTAGGCCTTTATGTATATTTTGTTGGTTTGCCAGCTGTAGTAGTTATGACAGCCTTGTCGGAGCAGAGCAGTTCTGTCCTAGGTAATCTACAAGCCGTGTCTAGTAGAGTTTTGTTTATGGGTGTGTCGTGCACCACACTTATAAGCTGGAGGCTACAGGGCATTTAGGACAGTCACTCTTTCTTCTTACTCTAGATCGTGTGGTAGAGCTTAGTTGTAAGAACTCAATTTTCTAAAGTCTATCTTATTCGTAATACAATGATACCTATATTTAGAAAGACGATTGAGAAAGGGATTGAATGCGGCTGTGGAAGAGTTGAGTAAGAGGAACTCAATTTTTGCATCATGCTTATGATAGATAAATATGAGGTATTCAGCAGATCATGTGTATACTAAGACGTGTAAGCCTCTTGATAAGGAACCTTAAGGAAAGAATATTTATCCACCTTTATGGTGAAAGACAATTAGAGATTCAGAAGATAGATACAAGTTTCAAGAAGTAAAAGAAGCAAGGTGAAGAAGGGTACGAGGTACCCAATTAATGAAGATTATCAATATTACAGAATCTATAGTCAAGTGAAGGAAGAGACGAGAGGTGACAGGCCTTAGGACAACAAAAGAGTATAGACATACAGCTATGTCCTTGTTTTGAGAAATAAGTTCGCAACTCTAACGCGATTACCAAAAGGAAAAGTCAGACCCCAGAATAATAGAAATCAGTATGGGCTGGTGAACAAGATAAACTAAACATGAATTAGGGACTAAGTGATTTGATAACGGTCGACATCATGAGAATTTCAGGTTACGTTCCGGCAATAATAGAATGGACAACATAAGAATATTCATGAGAAATTCATAGAAAGGTCATTTAGGAAGACGCTTCCCTAAAGCAAGCAATGTGAGCAAAGTTAAGCTCAAGGGACTGTATGTTCCAGTTATACTAAGTGTCACCCCCGCGAGTAAGGGAAGTTGTTATCCTTGGTATAGAAGGATTATCGCAAGGCGAGTAACGGTCATCGATGATATGAGAAGACACCAAATATGAAGAGGTAAAACATCTACAAGTAGATCATCGTAGTGTTAAATCTTAGTACTCCCCGAAAGGGGGGAATGTGGAGTGATGTGACATTAAGTCAGAATTAAGTGGTTCTAGGAACTATGAAATGGTAAAGGAAGAATGAGATAAAAATGAGAAAGGGATCAGATTGCACTTATCCAAATGTTATAGATATACTGCAATTCCAGAACATTATGTAAGCGCGACATCAAGGAAAGGAAGTAAGGCTTCCAGCCCGGGATGTTTTTGATAAATAAGGAGCCAGTATGAGAGGTAAGTTAAGACAAAGGGAATAACCCAAGAAATATTACTCGGAATATTGGTATGAGAATGTACCAACGAGTAGTTAGTAGTTGATTCAGGAAGAGCCCAGTTATGGCTAGACAAGAGGATAAAAGACAAATCAACAAATCAATGCAAGATAAACATAGGGAACCCAACATGGGGAATTCAGTCTCACAGTTATGACATTGTAATACTTGAGATATATTCATATAAGAGTTGGGGAAGTTAAAAAGGTACCGTATGAGTATTACGAAAATAAAAGAAAATGCCACTGGGAAGATGGTAGAAATATCAGTTCAGAAGCAACCCTACAAGTACAAGGGCATGGAGGTAAGTAACTACGAATAATTATAGGCAAGGAACGATATCAAAAAAAAATTCTGTCGATTATACGACGTAATAAGTTCGCAGATTTACAGGAGTCAGAGGGTCCTCCCTAAGTACTACAATGAATGATTAGTTGAGAAAATAAGGAAGAAAGCTTCAACCTAAGCACAGTTCCCTAAAGAGGAAATGGTCGTGTAATAACAGTCTTACTACAACGTTGTATGCACGCTATAAAAAAATGGCACCTACAGTGGCTAATGAACGGGGAGTAAGAAATTAAAATTAATATTCGAGATCACATGAGTTGCACGAGAATTCCGGCATGCGTGGGAAATAAGATAAGCTAAGTATGCACGCAACAAGGGGGCAGAAGAGTAAGGAAAAGTAATAGCTTACGTTTAAAGAAAGTTGAGAAGGAACGAAAGGAACTATTCGACCAATGATATAGAGTTAGTTACGTTATGAACGCACTTAAGATTTCAGAGTATTATACATATAGTATATATGTTGACAATCATACAACCGTAGAATATTTCTCTATAAGTTAAAAGAAAGAATTGAGCCTAAGTCATAAACAAAGGATTGAATTGTTAGAAGATTGTATCCTGGATACTCCATAGCATTCATGTAAGGCTAAAGTAATTAATAATACCGAGAGCCACAAATCGGAAGATAGCTTAAGCCTACATGAAGGCTGATCAGAAGAAAGAGGAAACTAAAGAGCTACAACAACAAAGTAAATCAGGAGTCTGATTATTGGACCCAGAAAATTATAGAAATCGTGATTGAGAACATTGCAGGATCACTCTTAATATCATAGGTACAAGAGAGATAGTACAATATCCATATTCTATAATGGCCTACGATAAATTCAATTAGAAGAGTACCCGCCTCATAAGAAATCAGTATGAAGCTCCCACCGAATTGTGTATATACACTATAGGTATAAATATTATAATAGAGCTTCAAGTTATGGACATGAATTATATCTATATGGGGGGAGGTAATGAAAGAGATAGAAGATACGATGCAATATTTTAAAGAAAGTAAGGTAAAGGTGAACAATATACGAGATACTCAGGTGCATAAGGTTGTGAATAATCCATATTTTAGGTAGAGGTCTAGAAGCGTTGGAATTCGGTATCCAAGGAGGATAGCGATATCATTAGTTGCATATCTTCCAGCCTACGGTTTCTAGGTACCAAGGGATCTAGTTGAGAGAGTAAAATAAGAGTTAGAGATGATGTGATGTCTCTCTCGATGTTCTAGAAAAGTGTAAGGAAATCGGTCGCAAGCTAAAGTATAATAGAACAAGGTTTTAGAAAGACATGAGTAAGGATAACAAAAAGGCAAGTAAGAAGGTAACGAAAATGGATGAGTCCTCGAGATTAAGCCCGTGAAATCAAGGAAGCTGATGGTTTCTCTAAGTTACAGAAAGCATAGTATAGCCTGAATAAACTAAAAGAAGTCTAAGACTAGTAGCATTTAGAAGAGATGGAATGTTGCCCCGGTAGTAGAATAAAGATGTAATTGTGATAGATAAAGGATGACGTTTGGACCTTCTCTTGAATAATGATTTGAAGAAGAAAAATAAATTCATGAGTTCTACGGGATTAGAATAACCCCATAGGATGAATCACATTGGGATGCTATAAAGTACGCAAAATTACTCCAGATGTCCCCGATGAGATGTGATCCCTAGCGGCGGTGTTACTTAAAAGATCAAGTTATCAGTGGTAGATGATGAATCAACATTAAGGTAAATCAACAATAGATGGATAAAAGTTCAACAGTATGAGATGAGATTAGACCATCAGTCTTAAGGATAAACAACGAGAGTAACCTGGAGTTGGTTGTAGACCTCGGTAATGATAAATCGAAGTAAAAATTATGGTATAGTATGACCTACGTAGATGCAATAAAGTCATACGAATGGATAACCAGGTCTATGAAATAAGATATAGCTCTTGCGCAAGTTCTACAAAGTACAGAGCGAAGAAATTCAGTATACTTATAGATGCCCAGAGAGGCATCCTATAAAGCCTTATATATGTTTACAAAGTAAGGCCTAGAGATTAGCTAAAAGCTAGAGGAAAAAGAAGAGTCGCATAGGCACACTTACAAGGTCAGTATCGTAGAGGCTGCATGATGGAAGGTAGAAACAACTACGAGATTGGAAGGAATTCGATTACAAGTCTTGGTGCGGGAAAGAGGCCTAAAGGGGGGAATGCCCTGACCTTTGGATTTATTCACAGAACAACTGCCTAAATGAAAAGGAGAGTATTGAGGTTCACAAGAGCTATAAGTTATGAAAATGAATAAGAGCATCAGTCAACATTCGTGGACGAATGTTCCAAAGGGAGGAATGATGTTACGCCCCGCAATATTACGTCCCGAAGTATTATATTACGATGATGTTACGCTTCGCAGTATTAAATTACGACGATGTTGCACCCTGTAGTATTGTACGTTGAATTTGTAGTAAAGTAATTGACATAAGTCCAAGAAAAATATTATTTGGAGATTATAAGGATTATGTTATTTCAAACAAGTGATGAGTAAATTCGTGAAGGTGAGAAGTGAAGCAAGTCAAAGAAAATGAGTTTTGTTGAAAGATGTCGATTTGGGATAAAATACGGGCCGAGCAATAATACCCGATATTTATGAACTAGTACCATACAAGGTACCATATGACCATGATATTATGTTCTATAAAATGTATTATAATAAGTAAAATTTTAAGTAATTTGAGACAATTCTTAATTATGCGGGTAATTGGTTAACTACCGGGTAATGGGATTACCTAATTACCTAATAAGTGGATAAAGATTAAAATTTCCCATCCCCATCCCATCCCTATCCCCACGTGGCAGCAAGCCACATCTCAAATGAATGACTCTTAATCATTCTTATTAGGTGGCAACCTAATATGCCAAATACAAGGCATTTCAATTCAAAGAATTTCCATACAAAGATACTACAATGACAAGTGGGGACGTTAGTCATTCTGATGAATTTCAACAAATTCATTCTCAAGATACTACAATCAGATTTTAACATTTCCATACCAAAGACTCTACCATCAGAAGTGAATTCATTTAAGCTTTTAACAAATCTCATTCTCAAACACTACAATTAGAAGTGGAGGAAACGTTGGCCATTCTTAGGAGTTTTCAACTTTTCATTTTCAAACACTTGAATCAGATCCCAAATATCACATTAAGCAACATGATTCTTCAACCAACCCAACGAGAATTGTTGGAACTTTAGCAACGTAAAATTTTGCGATTCTAACGGAGTACGGTGCAACCTTTTTCCAAGAACATCATATGAATTTTTCCCTACTCCAAATATGTTATGGTTAAACTCTTCTTTCATTTTTGCATGATCTCATAATTACACGAGTTTGATAACAAAACATTAAAAAAAATTCATATCCTGAAATTTACGTATATTTTTGTAGTTTTGTAAGTTACAATATTCTCTTTATCGGGACTTCATATTCATTTGAGTATTTTCTTTTTTCAGTCAAGTGAGCAGAGAGTTTATATATATATATAGTATCACAGTATTTTCATTACCATCGAGCTATAATCGATGGGCAGGCCCATATTGGGCAACCTCTGATCAGATGGTAAGTTATATACCGAGCCTACTGTGGCCGAGCGCCTATGAGCGAGCCCGGTTGGACGAGATACAGAGCCTAGTATGGCTGAGCGCCTATGAGCGAGACTACTATGGCAGATAAATTATATATATATATATATATATATATATATATATATATATACAGAGCTTTATAGGGACAGACAACTATTTTAATTTCTATATTGAGAGAGTTGAGTCAGTATCAGCAGGTAAGTATATCTTCAGATTATCTTTGACTTCTAGTTGTTTTCAGTTGTTATATTATCAGTTCAGTTCAGCTTTCTGTATATTGCCTTACATACTCAGTACATTATTTGTATTGACGTCCTTTTGTTGGGGACGCTGCATTCATGCTTGCAGGTATAGATAATCAGTTTGACGAGCCCTCATAGTAGACGAAGTTTGCATTCAGCGAAGAATCGGTAAGACTCCACCATCATTCGGAGTACAGCGAGTCTATGAGTCATTGTGTCATAGTTTTGCTATAGACGTATGGGTAACTCGGTGCCCTGTCCTGTTGGATGTTAAATAATCATCGAGGCTTTGTAGAGAGAGGTTCAGTTTGAACAGTATGTCAGAGGACTTGACGGCCCATATGTATTCATGTTTTAAGAATGATAGTTTATTGATACAGTGCTGCCCACTAATAGTTGTACATTTATGAGTTGTGGCCATGTGGGCCCATGATAGTTACAAAAGGAATGAGTTCATCTAACTCGACCTATGTATGTTCTAGTTTTGGTCGAACGATCATGAGTTACACAGTGGTTCGCTCAGGCCAGTTAGGCACCGGGTGCCAGCCACGCCTCCCAAGGTTTGGGGCGTGATATCAACGAACAAAGTGATTGTTCAAAACCTCAAGAAAAGGTTGGATGCGACAAAAGGAAAATGGCACAAAGAATTTTCCGGAGTTCTATGGGCCTACAGAACAACGGCCAAGTCGACCACATGAGAGACTAATTTTTCCCTTGTGTACGGTGTAGAAGCTCTAATTCTGGTGGAAGTAGGGGAACTCAAATTAAGATATTTCAAGGCAGATGAAGAATTGAACAACGAAGCAATGTGAATCAACTTGGAACTGCTCAAGGAACGTAGGGACTTGGCACGTGTAAGAATGGTAGCTCAAAAGTAGAGAATGGAGCGATATTATAATCGAAGGGCCAACCTCCATTATTTCAAAGTAGGAGATTTGGTTCTGCGGGAAGTAACTCAAAATACCCGGGAGCTCAACGTGGGGAAGCTGGGTCCACTGTGGGAAGGTCCTTACCGGATTTTGGCTATCACTAGGAAAGGTTCATGCGAGTTGGAGAACCAGAATGGAGACAAGTTGCCCAGCAATTGGAACGTGGTGCACCTCATAGATCACTCCAGAATATGAATAAACTCAATGACAGTCAAATGGTACATCCCTCAACCGTATCAATTTGGAGTCAACAATTCCGACCCGGTGCAGGACACACACCCATACTAGCCTACCAATAACCCTAAATCAACTCTGGTCACTCACAACAGATAGATAACTCTCCAAAAGTTCACAATGACTGAAACATGGCATATACTAATATCTGACTAGCTTTGCTTGCATCCTCGCAGTCCATAACCACAAAATAATCTGCTTCTGAGAATTCTCGATCTCGAAGCCCATAAAGCGCACAAATTACCATATCTGATCCCAACTCCACCGCTCGAATATATAACACATCCCTAATACTCAATCATCTCACGAGAGATACCCCTATAATTCTTCTATGTCACCAAGAAACCTTGAATATCAACAGTCGATCCAACAAGAGAGCGTCGCAATACCAATGATGCACCCTAAACTCCACACATTGTCTCTTTAGAAATGTATACCCTCATCAAGTCACCCAATAGTGATATCATCTATCTAGTCATCTGAAACTGCCAATGTTGTCTAAGAATTTTGACGTTCCTTCGAGAAATGAACCGTGTCCTCACATATGCCAATCCCAACTCTACACAACATACCGCATATGCCTTGCCATCCTATGATAAATATGAGAAATTCATGATCCCTTCCCAGCCACAAGCAACTACGTACCCAACTAGCTAAGAACTTTCCATTTGGTCCCATTTAGAAGCAAAATCACTATACATCACCTGCACATCACGCCAGAAGAAAATATGCATCTCTAACCGTGGTAGAAACCATCAGGAACTATCTGAAACCCATTTGTACAACACCAAACCGTCATAAATGAATCCTTCTAACTCAACCAAGCTACGTAGGTCACCAAAACCCAAGAGCCTTGCTAAGAAACACCTGTAAAAACTCATTACCTCATGAATACTCAAAGAATTTATCGTATCCCTTACCATGCCAATCCGACCGACTACCAAGTTGTCCTATTTATCCAAGTTCCTTCTGACTTACCTGCGAATTGGTACTTCTCCTTGCCATAATACCGCAATTCTCAACCCAAACTCACCACACAAGACCCAAGCATAAAACCATACCGTCTGAGGCTCATAAGCCGCTAAATACTCTCTCAAATAGCCCCAAAAGTACCACATTCAAAATACTTACCCTGAAGAGACTTCATGCAAATCTAAAGCCATTACCTTCACCTTCCTGATACTGATATGTAGGATCCATGATAATGTATAAATGCCACAAGTCCTGACACCCTCCAACGTAAATCTCAGTTCTGGCCCAAACACACCTTGAAGATTCCCAATTGCTATATTTAACCTTGAATCTGCCAGATCCATTCTCGAGAGTCATCCACTCTACACAAATCTCGATTACACTGATCAAGCAGATAAAACGACCTGACCCCGTTTGCACAGCAACATACTAGGAAAGTAATCCACACACTTGAAGCAACAAGCAAATTCATTCACTGCACCCACTACACCTTTTACAATCATAACCCAATCATTCAATAGAAGTCACCTACCCATAGAGTACATTACAACTTGTATCGAAGAATTTCTATTATTCGAGTCATTCCCAGACTCCACCTCTGCACGTCATAACTGATCCATCAATATACCTCGAATTGAAACCAATACAACACATAATCGCGCAATCAACTTATCATTAACAGCCTCCCCCACTTGGCTCAAAGCCCACGATCAAAACAAACAATAACTCACAATGCCCATACGCTATCACTGTCACCATATCTCTGTGAGATTCAACTAAATCCTTCATAAGCTCCTATGACACAAACCATCTAATATCCCAAATCGTATGCAAATCTCGCATTCACCATTGAACAGTCATGCCAACTTCCATAAGCGAACTGAACTCAAATTACAAAATATAACATTTACTGATAAATGAGTACTTAATATAAAATCAGCTAAGGATCACACAACCTCAGGCCACCCTGCAGGAGCTAACCGCGCCTGCTAGCCTCAAACCGATATCATCTCTATGCCCTTCCAAAAAAATCATAGCCATCACACAATCATTATATCCTTCTGCATTAAAACACAACCAATGCCTATCCTTGAGGCATCAAGATATGCGGTATAAGAACCTGAAGCTGATGGCAGAACTAACACTGGAGTTGTGGTCAAAGCAATTTTGGGCTTCTGGAAGCTCTCTCCACACTCGTCTGACCATGTGAATACCCTCACTGGACACCGCGTGCCCCATGAATGCTACTAAAATGAGCCGAAAATTCACACTTGGAGAACCTTACATAAAGTTTTTCCTCCATCAATCTCTGTAATACCCTCCTCAAATGCTGGGTATGCTCCTCCTGGCTCCGTGAGTACACCAGGATGCCATCAATGAATACAATAACAAAGGAGTGTTAACACGGCTGAAATACACCGTTAATCAAATACATGAACGCTGCTGGGGCATTTTTCAGCTCAAAAGACATTACAAAGAACTCATAACACAACAGAAGTATACGCTTCACTCCACACTAAACAACATAAGAGGTCTTCCAATATACTCACAACTCGAAGCCATATGCCAACTCGAGACAGGAATCAAACACCCAATATTTCTTTCCACGTATCCAGCCAATCCTTTTGTCACAGTCAAACAATATGAACACATCTCACCCTAAAATCACGCTCACCACATAGACATCTAGTCACAAAGTCCCGACAACAAGGACACCAACGGACATATAAGTCCCTAAATGCACGGATCATATAATCGAAATCTTAGCACTCAAGCCACAGAATGAACCCGGCCTCATGTCCTCCAGACTGACCCATTATCAACATGCTAAAATCACATCTCATCCATGGAAGTCACAAGCCATTGATGCACAGCTGATACCAAGCGCTCACGTGCGCATTCAAATACATGAAAGGAATTCAAGAGTTACGCTTTTGGATGGATAAAATGGATTTGCACGACAATAATTCAAGAATGTGAGTTTTTCCTAAGGGTTCTATAGCCTCTCGAAGATAATTACAGACGTCTCCGTACCGATCCGCAAGACTCTACTAAACCTGCTCATGACCGGTGAGTCCTATGTAACCTAGCGCTCTGATACCAACTTGTCACGATCCCAAATCTAAACCAGTCGTGATGGCGTCTATAGTGGAACTAGGCCAGCCAAAACCACACTCAAATCGTAATAATCTTTCATTTATATCATTACTAAACTAATAACCCATAAAGGTTTCTTTTAAACATTTTAAAATAGATAAAGCTACACCGAATATTAAATACAATCCCGAGATCCCAGAGTCACTGGTCATGTGCATCTACAGAAAATATACAACTCTGGAAAATAAACTCTATAATAGTAATCAGGAGAGAGAGCAGGGTTGTGGACGCGTGCAGCTACCTTGGAAAATCTCTGACAAGTCTCTGGGACAGATATACAGCTCACTCTGCCCTAGCACCTGGATTTGCACACAAGGTGCAGGGAGTAATGTGAGTACGCCAACTCAGTAGTAATTAAAATAAATCAGGTCGGAGCAGTAAGAAACACGTAAAGTCAAATCATCATCTCACAATAAGCACAGTCTTTCTTTCCAACTGTGAATACGTTAAATCATCACACTTGAAAAGCCAATTTCAGTAAAACTCCTTTGAAAAGTGTAATTTCCAACAATTTCAGAAAAATGTGCAAGAAGTTTAGTGTAAAAATGAAATGAATCATAAGTAGCCACTCGGGCAGAAACATGAATAAGAAACTGCCTCTCGGCCGTAACATCATTCAGAATCAGCCCCTTGGGCATATGATGTGTGGCTATAATTCATGGTTTAACACATTATGTGCCTTACATTTTATGTGAGTTAATGATAAAAATACACTTTGTATGTGCATAATGGAGTCTATTTAATGTGTAGGTGAATTGGAGATGGAAGCCGAGCTAAATGGATGCATAAACGTCAAAAATAAGCTCAAGAGTCGAAAAGGAGTGAACCGGGCTATAGCCGGGCGTTTGAGCTGTAAAGCCTGGTCATACCAGGCTATAGCTGGGCGTTTGGGCTATAAATCCTGGTAGGACCAGACGTTTGGGGGGCGTTTTAGACCTAACTCTAGGCTTGGCCAGGCTTTATCCAGGCGTTTAGGCCATAAAGCTTGGTCCCTGGTCCGGTCCAATCCGAGTTTTGAAGGTTTTAAGTATTTCTCGGTTTGAATAGAAGTCTCCTACAAGTTTAGGGTTTGTCCCAAACATATAAATAGACCCAAAAACAAAACATTCAGGGGGGTGCCATTAGAGACAAGAGAAGCTTGTGGAATACTACTCAGCAAAGCAAAACATTGATTTTTACATCCTTTATTCATTACTCTGTAATTTATTTATGCAAGTTATTTTGGATTTGATTATTATGAGCATGAGTAGCTAATTTCCTTAATCTAGGGTTTTGGTGGAACCCGTTGGGGGATGAGCTTATTGTGATATTAATATAGCTTTGATTCGTTGATTAAACTCTATTTGTTCAACTACGTTCTTGTTATAGTTGATTGAAGGGCCCTCAATTAGCTGTTCCTATTTATTATGTATCTACTTGAGAGAGAGAGCAAATTTAGGTCGTTGTTTGAACAACATCACTCCCAGAATATAGACGAAAGTCATAACCGAGGGTTTAGAAGTTGGATTAGAAATAACAATACTTCGGGTGCAATCTAAAGTGAACTGTAATGCAATCTAGCTAGCGTAACTTGAGAGAGTGCGTCTAGTAAATTATCATAATTACTTGAGAGAGATTTATGGTAGATAGAGTGTTCATGATTGATAGAGACAACTAATCAAACTATAAGAAGTATCCGAGAAGGAAGTTCACCGACGGGGGAAACCATAACCTTAGACCTTTATTATAATTGTTTACATCATATTGTTAGTTAATCGTTAGTTTATTAATTTTGTCAGTAGAAATAGTAAAACATCACCAATTGATATTCAAAAGTCTTGAGAAAATTGATTAAATAAAAATTTCGTATTCTGATGGCTTGATTATTCCCTGTGGGATCGACTCTGGGCGTAATACCCCGGATTATATTTGCAGCGCCCGTTTAGTCTTTCTATAAGACATAGTTAAGCGTGATCAAATTTTGGCACCGTTGTCGGGGAGTTAACAGTTATCAATTGAAGTTCGAAGAAATACAAAATTCTGAAATATAGTCAATTTTCTTCAAATTTTCATTTATACATTGAAAGTTTAACGTTGCTAAATTGGTTGTACAGGTACATGCCTAGAAGCTCATCGAGAACTGGTAAATTAATTGAAGCCTTAACAGACCCCGAGAAATTTTTCAAGGCCCTAAACCGAGCCAACCGGAAAAGCAAACAACAACCATCAATTGAACAACTTGAACCCGACATGGAAGATCCAAATAACAGGAACAACAATTGGGATGCTATGGTAGACCCAGTCGCTCAAATAGGGGCAGAGGCTCCTTTATATGATAGGGCACAACCCACGGCTGAGAATTTGGCCACTGCGATACTAGTCCATCAAATACAGGCCGAGTCCTTCCAGATTACAAATAATATGCTGCACTTGTTGCAGAACAAGGGACTATTCTCAGGGTCATACATTGAAGACCCCCAGCAGCATTTGAAGAACTTTCTGTCAATTTGCAAAACAAAGAGGCAGCCAAACGTCACTCAGGAGGCAATAAAACTGTTGTTGTTTCCATTCTCAGTGACTAGAGTTGCCCAGACTTGGCTAAACTCACTCCCCATCAATTCCATTACCACATGGGAGGAGTTAGTTAAGCAGTTCGTGAACAAGTTTCATCCACCCAACAAGACTGCTCAACAAATTGATGAAGTCTTGAGCTTCAAACAGAAACCAGTTGAAACATTACAGGAGACATGGGAACGATTTAAGTGAATGCTGGTTATTTATCCACATCATGGTATTCCAGAGCAGATGTTGGGGCAGCATTTTTATATGGGTCTAGCTGATACTGTTAAGGCAAATGTTGATGTTTCAGCTGGTGGAGCATTCTTGAGCAAAACGTGGAGAGAAAGTGAGATCTTACTTGATAAAATGGCACAGAATTCAGGATGGACAACCAGGAATTCACCCATTACTCATGTAGTTCACTCAGTGCCATTCGATCTTAATAACACAGATGAGCATACTAACTAAGAAGGTGGAGGAATCGGGGCAAAAACAGCAGGTACACATCGTAGATACAACCAATGGGGGATTATGCACATCTTGCATTGGTCAACCATTTGGTAACTAGTGGAATGTAGAAAGTGATCACCCTCCTTATCCAGAAAACATGAATTATGTGTCAAATTATGAACGCCAGAGACAAGGGGGCAGAACTGGGGTCAGCAAGTTCAATCGTATAGACCACCTCACTAACAGCAGAACAGTGGAAATATGGGTGTTATGAGACCACAAGTAATGCAGCACCATATCATAGATCACGAGGTTATAACCATCAGAATCAACAACAAG
>MDKJ01315752.1:0-16323 GCA_005239525.1 Nicotiana knightiana | reverse complement strand
TGATGAGTTTATGAGAAGTACAATTTTCTGTTTACAATTGTTGAGATAAAAGTGTTGTGAAAGTCTTGGCCTGAATTGTGAAAGTTATTGATAAATATACAAATATATATGTGTCACGACCCCAATTCCTAAACCGGCTGTGATGGCGCCTATCGTGGAACTAGGCTAGCCAAAAACCCCAAGTTTATAGTTTCTTTCAAAAACCCAATCAATTTCAAGCATTTTAATAACATATACAGAATTTACTAAATACATTAGGCCAATTACACAGTGCAACCAACCCCAAAACCCGGAGCCAACATGTCATAAGCATCTAAGAGAGATAAGTCAAAGGTATACTTTTATAATACAAAACCTCTGAATAAATAGCTAGATACAACAAGAAGGGAAAACAGAGATGTTGCGGACGCTGAACTGCTACCTCTAAATCTAGCAATCCGCTTCCGCACGGAATAGATGGCTAATGCTCGGTATCTGCACCTGAATCTGCACACAGGGGTGCAAGGAGTAATGTGAGTATGCCAACTCAGTAGTAATGAAAATAAATCAAGTCTAAGCGGCAAGGAAACACATAAAAATCAATGTCATCAATTCACAATATGCACAACCTTACTTTGCAACAGTATAAACATAGATATATGAAATCGTCATGCCTTAAAATCAACTTCAGAAAAGTCCTTTGAAGAATGCATATTTTTAACAACTTCAAACCGAAATATTTAGTATGAAAATGAAATGACTCATATAGAGGCCCCTCGGGCAAAACATATTTCATAAGTTCAGAGTGAAAGTAGTAAAATCATAAGTAGCCCCTCCGGAAAAACATGTATCATAATCAGCTCCTTGGGCATGCCTCACAGTCACTCATAATCAGCCCATCGGGCATACCTTACCATCACTCGTAATCAGTCACTCAGCACCTCACAGTCACTCATGCTTCCCAATCACTCGTCACTTGGCACTAGGCACTCGGTGCGCTCGCTGGGGGTGTGTGTAGACTCCGTAGGGGCTCCAAATCACCTAACGAAGCTATCCGAGCCATAAAATCCGCATTCCGAGGTCGTTCACCAATAAGTCAACTCTCAGTTGACTTTTTCAACTCAATTCACCAAACGAAGCTATCCGAGCCATAAAATTTGCATTCCGAGGTCGTTCACCAATAAGTCAAATCTCAGTTGACTTTTTCAACTATTAGGCTACCTTAAGAGACTAAATGCCTCAATTCTCACCATGACCACTATGGACCCAAACTAACTGACCCAACACAAAAAAAATAGGCTAGCAATATATGAAAAATTTAGAGATGGGGGAAATAGGGTAAATCCCACGGAACGACCGGCCGGGTCGTTACATCCTCCCCCTCTTAAACAAACGTTTGTCCTTGAAAGGGTCTAGAAACAACATACCTGGAGTCTCGAATAAGTGAGGATATCTGTCCCGCATCACCCGCTCACTCTCCCAGGTTGCATCCTCCACCGACTGCCATCTCCACTAAACCTTCACTGAAACTATATCCTTAGAACCCAGCTTCCTGACCTGTCGACCCAAAATAGTCGCTGGCTCTACCTCATATGACATCACCTCGAGCTGAACCGTGCTGAAGTCCAAAACATGAGATGGGTCACCAACATACTTCTGGATCATTGAAACATGGAACACCGGATGAATACTCGATAAACTAGGAGGCATAGCAAGCTTATAAGACACCTCCCCAACCCTCTGAAGGACCTCAAATGGCCCAATTAACCTGGGACATAGCTTCCCCCTATTCCTGAATCTCATAACACCCTTCATGGGCGACACCTTCAGCAACACCTTATCCCCAACCATAAAAGACACATCCCGGACCTTCCGGTCCGTATAACTCTTCTGCCTAGACTGCGCCGTGCAAAGCCGCTCCTAAATAAACTTTGCCTTACTCAACGCATCCTGAACCAAGTCTGTGCCCAATAGCCTAGCCTCTCCTGGCTGAAACGAACCAATCGGAGATATGCACCTCCTACCATATAAAGCCTCATACGGAGCCATCTGGATACTCGACTGATAGATGTTATTATATGCAAACTCCGCTAGTGGCAGAAATTTGTCCTATGAACCACGAAAGTCAATCACACAAGCATGCAACATATCCTCCAAAATCTGAATGGTACGCTCCGACTGCCCGTCAGTCTGAGGATGAAACGTTGTGCTCAACTTGACCTGATATAAATCTCAGCTAACCTCTCCGAAGAATAAGTAGTACCAATAAGAATAAAGTGCACGGACTTGGTCAGCCGATCCACAATAACCCATATAGCATCAAACCTCCTCGAAGTCCGTGGGAGTCCAACTACAAAGTCCATAGTGATCCGCTCCCACTTCCACTCCGGAATATCAAATCTCTGAAGCAATCCACCTGGCCTCTGGTGCTTATACTTAACCTGCTGACAGTAGACACCCAACCACAAACTCCACAATATCTTTCTTCATCCTTCTCCACCAGTGTTGCTGCCTCAAATCCCGATACATCTTTGCGGCACCCGGATAGATGGAATACCGTGAACTATTGGCCTCTGCTAGAATCAAATCTTGAAGCCCATCTACATTGGGCACGCAAATCCGGCCATGCATCCTCATGACCCCATCATCACCAATAACCACATCCCTGGCATCACCGCAACAGATCTTGTCCTAAAGAACAAGCAAATGTGGATCATCATACTGGTGTGCTCTAATATGATCGTAAAGAGAAGACGTGGAGGCTACACAAGCCAAATCCCGCAGGGGATCTGATAGATCCGATCTCACCAACCTACCTTCTAAGGCCTGAACATCACGAGTTAATGGCCGCTCTGATACTGGAAGGTAGGCTAGACTCCCTAAGCTCTCTACTCTGCGACTTAGGGCATTAGCCACTACATTGGTCTTCCCAGATGATATAAGATAGTGAGGTCATAATCCTTGAGGAGCTCTAACCATCTTCTCTGACGCAAATTCAAGTCCTTCTGCCTCAGTAGATATTACAAACTGCGATGATCAGTGAAAATCTCACACTACACTCCATACAAATAATGCCGCCAAATCTTCAAGGCACGAACAATGGAAGCTAACTCAAGATCGTGCACTGGATAATTCTTCTCGTGCACTTTCAACTGTCTAGACGCGTAGGCAATCACCCTACCGTCCTGCATCAATACCACTCCCAAACCAACTCTAAAAGCATCACAATAGACTGCGTAAGAACCCAAACCAGTAGGAAAAACTAGTACCAGAGCTGTGGTCAATGCTGACTTGAGCTTCTGAAAGTTGTCCTCACACTCATCAGACCATCAGAATGGAGCAACCTTCTCGGTCAATCTGGTCAAGGGCAAAGCAATAGAAGAGAATACCTTCACAAAGCGATGGTAATATCCCTCCAAACCAAGGAAACTACTAATCTCTGTAGCTGAGGACGGTCTGGGCCAACTCTGCACCGCCTCTATCTTCTTCGGATCAACCTGAATACCCTCACTAGACACCACGTGCCCCAAGAACGCTAACGAACCAAGCCAAAACTCACACTTGGAGAATTTTGCATAAAGCTTCTCCTCCCTCAACCTCTGTAACACCACTCTCAAATGTTGAGCATGCTCTCCTGGCTACGAGAATAAACCAGGATGTCATCAACGAACACAATGACGAAAGAATCAAGGTAAGGTTGAAACACGCTGTTCATCAATTCCATCAACGCAGCTGGGGCATTGGTCAACCCAAATGACTTAACCAGGAACTCATAATGACCATATCTGGTTCTGAAAGCAGTCTTCGGAATGTCAGAATCCCGAATCTTCATCTGATGATACCCAGATCTCAAGTCAATCTTAGAAAACACTCTGGCTCCCTGAAGCTGGTCAAACAAATCATCAATACGGGGCAAGGGATACCGATTCTTCACCGTAACTCTGTTCAGCTGGCGATAATCAATACACATACGCATGGACCCATCTTTCTTCTTCACGAACAATACTGGTGCACCCCAAGGTGACACACTAGGCCGAATGAACCCCTTATCCAGGAGTTCCTGAAGCTGCTCCTTCAATTCCTTTAGCTCCGCTGGTGCCATACGATAAAGTGGAATAGAAATAGGCTGGTGCCTGACACCAAGTCAATATCAAAATCAATATCCCTGTCAGGTGGCATGCCTGGCAGGTCTGCAGGAAACACATCCGAAAAGTCACGGACCACAGGAACTGAATCAATAGCGGGAGTCTCACCACTAACATCCCTCACAAAGGCTAAATGAGATAAACACCCTTTCTCAACCATGCGCTGAGCCTTCAGGTAGGAAATCACCCTACTAGGCATATACTCAGAAGAACCTCTCCACTCAACCCTCGGACACCCTGGCATAGCTAAGGTAACGGTCTTAGCGTGACAATCAAGAACAACATTGCAGGGAGATAACCAATCCATGCCCAATATCACATCAAAATCGACCATGCTGATTAACAGTAGGTCCACTCGGGTCTGCAGACCCCCAAGAGATATCATGCACGACCGATACACACGGTCCAAAACAATAGTATCGCCCACCGGAGTCGACACATGAACAGAGGTGACTAGAGACTCACGGGGTACATCTAGAAAATGGGAAAAATATGAGGAAACATAGGAATATGTAGAACCAGGGTCAAATAAAGCCAAGGCATCTCGGCAACAGACTGAGACAATACATGCGATCACGACATCTAAGGCCATAGCATCTGGCCTGGCTGGAAATGCATACATGCGAGCCTGACCTCCCCCTGCTCGACCTCCCTATCTAGGGCGGCCTCTGGCTGACTGATTACCACCCCTAGCTGCCTGGGCGGGTGGTGAAGTAACTAGATCTGAAGTCGAGGGCTGGCCCTTCTACTGATAAGATCTACCGGAACGGCGGGGACACTGCCTCCACATGTGCCCGAACTCTCTACACTCAAAACAACTCCATGGAGTTGGAGGCAGGGGCTGATAGAAACCCCTAGCACCCGAACGACCACTGGAAGACTCATGCATATGAGAACTCTAAACTAGGGCTGCTCAAGCTGCGCTCTGAACTGGGAGGGCACCAAATGATGTACGACCTGACTGAGAACCACGAGGACCATGCCCTAAAGATGCACCACTATATGCTGGGCGGCCTGACCGAGGAGGCCTGAAAAACAGCCCCTACCCTGCTGAAACTACCCCCTGAAGGGAGCACCACTAGAACTTACTGAACCACGAGGCCTCTTAGCCTCCCTCTCCTCTCGCTCCTAGCAGCGAACGGACTTAATATCTCGAGCTATGTCAACAACCTACTTAAATGAAGCACCCGATACTCTCTCCCGAGTCATAAATAGCCGGAGCTGATAAGAAAGACCATCTACAAACCTCCTCACCATGTCCCTATCAGTAGGGACAATCTCAAAAGCATGCCTATCCAACTCGGAAAACCTCATCTCTTACTGAGTAACTGCTAACTCTCCCTGGTACTGTTTCTCAAACTGCCTGCACTGCTCCTCTCTGTGGGACTGAGGAACATACTTCTCCAAAAAGATCGTGGAGAACTACTTCCAGGTGAGAGGTGCTGAACCAACCGGCCTACGCCTCTCGAATGACTCCCACCAAGTAAAGGCAGCACCTGCAAAATGAAATGTAACAAATGAGACCTCACTGGTCTCCAAAATACCTGTAGTACATAGTATCCTATGGCACTTATCTCGGAACCCCAGGGCATCCTCGCACTCTGTATCGCTGAAAGTCAGAGACTAAAGTCTACTGAACCTCTCCAACCTGCGCTTCTCATCCTCAGGCATAACAGGGACCACATAATCCTGGACCGGAGCAACTGGCTGAGCTAGGGTTGCTCCCGGTGCCTGAATACCCCGTGCAGCCTGATCAGGTGCCTGGGCAACTGGAGTTTGATTGCCTCCCCCGGCTTGAGTTGTGGTGGCAGTAGAAGACATGGCGACTGCCTGAGCCAAACTGGTGCACACTTTCAATATCTGAGACAGGGTCTCCTGAAGACCCAGAATAACCATAGGCACTGCTGGTGCCTGAGCCTGTCCCGATGGAACACCATCGGCAGGAACCTGATCCTGAATGATAGGGGGATCCTGTGGTACTGCCCCGGCTGCTGCGAGGGCTGGCCCCTACCTCTACCATGGCCTCGACCTCTCGCTGGTCTAGATGGCGCCTGGTCACTCTGATCGGTATGGCGTGTCCTCACCATCTGTGAGAGAATGGAACAATGTAAGTTCAGATTTCAAGAATCAATAGATTAGAACGAAAGAGTTCAAGAAAGATAGAAATGTTTCCTAAAAGTTCGGCAGTCTCTTGAAGATAAGTACAGATGTCTCCGTACCGATCCGCAAGACTCTACTAAACTTGCTCATGACCGTTGAGTCCTATGTAACCTAGGCTCTGATATCAAACTGCCACCACCCCAAATCCTAAACCGGCCGTGATGTCGCCTATCGTGGAACTAGGCTAGCCAAAAATCCCATGTTTACTATTTCTTTCAAAAACCTAATCATATTCAAGCATTTCATAACATATACAGAGTTTACTAAGTACATTAGGCCAAACACAGTGCAACCAACCCCAAAACCCGGAGCCAACATGTGATGAGCATCTAAGAGAGATAAGCCAAAGGTATACTATTATAATACAAAACATCCGAATAAATATCTAGATACAACAAGAAGGGAAAAAAAAGATGCTG
This sequence comes from Nicotiana knightiana, assembly GCA_005239525.1. Classification (NCBI taxonomy): domain Eukaryota; kingdom Viridiplantae; phylum Streptophyta; class Magnoliopsida; order Solanales; family Solanaceae; genus Nicotiana; species Nicotiana knightiana. The sequence goes on along the minus strand of MDKJ01315752.1, from coordinate 9,620 downwards.
CGGACGCTGAACAACTACCTCTATATCCCGCAATCTGGCTCCACACGGAATAGATGGCTAATACTCGGTATCTGCACCTGAATCTGTGGACAGGGTGCAGGGATTAATGTGAGTACGCCAACTCAGTAGTAATGAAAATAAATCAAGTCTAAGCAGCAAGGAAACACATAAAAATCAATGTCATCAATTCATAATATGCACAACCTTACTTTGCAACAGTATAAACATAGATATATGAAATCGTCATGCCTTAAAACCAACTTCAGGAAAGTCCTTTGAAGAATGCATATTTTTAAAAACTTCAAACCGAAAGATTTAGTATGAAAATGAAATGAATCATATATAGGCCCCTCGGGCAAAACATATTTCATAAGTTGAGAGTGAAAGTAGTAAAATGATAAGTAGCCCATCGGGCAAAACATGTATCATAATCAACCCTCGGGCATGCCTCATAGTTAGTCATAATTAGCCCCTCGGGCATACCTCACCATCACTCGTAATCAGTCACTTAACACCTCACAGTCACTCATGCTTCCCAATCACTCGTCACTCGGCACTCAGCACTCGGTGCGCTCACTAGGGGTATGTACAGACTCTGGAGGGGCTCCTTCAGCCCAAGCGCTAATATCAAGCCACCTCATGGCGTATCATATCCTCACAATCAGGCCCTCAGCCTCACTCAGCAGAACTTCTCAAAAAGCCCCTCAGGAGAATCAGCAAAACAGGGTACTCGACCTAAAACATCATTTTAAAAATCTCAAAGTAGTGTAAATTAGCTGAGTTTCGAAAACAGTAAGCATAATGTGGCTGAATGAAATCATCAATAAATAGTGAGGAAAACAGCAGTAAAAAGCCCCCAAGGGGTCTAACCAGATCGATACGAGGCCCCAAACACGGCTTATAGCCCATATATTTATAGAATCTTTAGAACACAATTTAACATAAGGTTTTGAGTAAAATATGCAACTCGTTAGTTGCCGCGGAATGGACCTAGTCCAATCCAAAAATCAGTGCGCGCCACATACTCGTCATCCGACATGTGCGCCATTCTAAAATCAGTGAGAAATATGTAGTCCGAGGTTTCATACCCTCAGGACAAGATTTATAACCATTACTTACCTCTACCGGGCCATAACACTAGTTTGCTATGCTCTTGCCACTCAAATTGGCTCCCGATTGCTTTGAATCTAGCCAAAACCAGTTTCACATCATTAATATATACTAAAGGAATACAACCCAATCGAAAACTATCAAATTATACAAGAATCTCGAAATTCGTCCAAACCCGAGCCCTGGGCCCACGTCTCAGAATTCGATAAATTTTACAGTAGAAACCTCGTCTTCCCACGATTCTACACATACAAAAAATACCACAATCGGACCACCATTGCCTACCCAAATTGCCAAAAGAACTTCCCAATCCTCCACCCATTCTTCCCAACCTTTTCCTACTTTAATCCTCCAATTTACAAAACTAATCCAAACAAAAATAGCATAGAAACGATTTTAATAACCCGAGAACTTACCTTCACTGAAGAATCACGAATTTCCTCTTCAATTTGCCTTCAAAAGAGCTCCAACCGCATGCAAAAATGGTGGAATGAATAAAATTTCACGGAGGTCTCTTTTATACTGTTCTGCCCAGAAATTCCGCACCTGCAAACACTTAATCGCACCTGCGGTCAAGGTGCGAACCTGCGCAATCCCACTAACAGACCAATTCTCGCACCTGCGGCCACTACCCCGCACCTGCAGCTTCGCAGGTGCAGCCATCTCTTCGCACTTGCGGATTTCCCCTGCCTAGACTCCTTTCGCACCTGCGACATCGCACCTGCGGCTACCATTCCCCAAGTGCGGCCAACACCAGAAACATACACCAGCAGCCATTTGCTGCAATTTTCCAAGTTCGAAACTCCGCCAACCATCTGAAATCAATCCCGAGCCTCTCGGGGTCCCAACCAAACATACCAACACACCCGATAGCATTATTCCAACTTAGTCGAGCCTTCGAAACACCAAAAAAAACACGGAAACACAAAAATTACATCAAATTCAAGCCTATGAACTTTGAAACTTCCAAATTTCGCCAACTACGCCGAAACCAACAAAAACACCTCCAATTGACCTGAAAATTTTGCACACATACCAAAAATGACATTACGGACCTGCTCTAACTTCCGAAATCCCATTCCGACCATGATAGCCTATTTTCCACTACCGGTCGGAAACCGAAAAAACTAACTTTCGCCAATTCAAGCCTAATTCTACACTGGACATCACAACTACATTCCGAACACACTCCTAAGCCCCAAATCACCTAATGAAGCTATCCGAGTCATAAAATCCGCATTCCGAGTTTGTTCACCAATAAGTTAACTATTAGGCTACCTTAAGAGACTAAATGCCAAAATTCTCACCATGACCACTCCGGACCCAAATCAGTTGACCCAACACAACAAAAACAGGCTAGCAATATATGACAAATGCAGAAATGGGGGAAACGGGGTAAATCTCACGAAACAACTGACCGGATCGTTACAATATGACTGTGATAAGGGTGGATAAGGGAAATATATATGATTGTGATAAGGGTAGACAGAGAAATATATATATATATATGATTGTGATAAGGGTGGACATGGAAAATATATATATGACTGTGATAAGGGTGGACAGGGAAAATATATATGATTGTGATAAGGGTGGACATGGGAAATATATATGACTGCGATAAGGGTGGACATGGAAAAAATAAATATATGATTGTGATAATGGATGATACTTGTGTTTTACCGAATTTCAATGATACTTTACTGGTTCTGAAACTCAAGGATTTGAAGTCTACATATTTGAAAAGAATTCACTATTTTACTCTATTATCTTTCATATTCTGTACTTACGGCTATTTTTAAATTCATAACCTTGGAAATTCTTTTCGAAATTTGTGTTAGATTTTTGTGACAGCTAAGGCCTAGAATAGGCGACTGAGTCATTTTATTTATTGATTCAGTTTATATTTTCTTGTTTGTGTATCATTATTTTATTGCTTTATTATATATATATATATATATATATATATATATATATATATCGTCATAGGTTAAGATATGAATGCCCCGCCTTAGCCTCGTCACTATTTCGTCGAGGATAGGCTCGACACTTACTCAGTACATGGCATTGGTTGTACTGATACTACACTCTTCACAATTTTGTACAGATCCAAGTACCAGCCAACAATAGACATTTTTAGTAGCAACCATCAATTATCCGGAGACACGAGGTGTATTTGACGGCGTTAGCAGATACCGAGAGTCTTCTCTTAGTTCGTAGAGACTGTTTTATATTTTCTCAAAACAATTATATTATTTCTTTCCGCCCATTTTTTGTAGTATTTTTTAGTAGTTCGTGAATTGTGACACCAAACCCTGGGGTAGCCTTACAGTTAGTTATATAATTAGTTCGTGGCTCGGTCTATTTATTTGTTTGTTATTTTATATTTGGAGTTATTCTTTGGAAACCATTAGATTAAGTTTACTTCAAATTTATTTTATTATATTTAAATGGATAATCAAAAGAAAATATATAATAGAACTCTAACATTGGCTTGCCTAGCAAGTGTGGTGATAGGTGCCATCATGATCCCTAAGATTGGGAATTTGGGTCGTGACAAGTTTAGTATCTGAGCACTAGTTTGCTTAGGTCTCACAATTCACGAACAAACTTGGTAGAGTCTGAAGGATCGGTATGGAGACGTCTGTACTTATCTCACAGAGGCTATGAAGTTAGGTACATTTTCCATTATATTCTACTCTATCGTGCGAATTTATTCTACCATTGATGATTGAACTTGTCTATTCTCGTCCTCTCACAAATCTCGATAACGCGCAAAGCGTCTACAACCGGACTGGAGATGAAGCCCCAATGACAACTACGATTAGGGGAAGAGATAGAAGCAGAGCTCAATCTAGGAAAAAGAGTTATGCCGATTATAAGGTTCGTGATGTGGCATTCATGGTTGGAGAGAGGGTGTTGCTTCATGTGTCACCCATGAAGGGTGTTATGAGGTTTGGAAATAAGGGTAAATTGAGCCTTAGGTATATCGGGCCGTTTGAGATTCTTGGTAGAGTGGGGGAGGTAGCTTATAGACTTGCGTTGCCTCTAGGGTTATCCTCAGTTCATCTGGTATTCCACTTGTCTATGATCCGGAAATATCATAGTGACCCATCCCACGTGTTAGGTTTTAGCTCTGTCCAGTTGGACAAAGACTTGACTTATGAGGAGGAGTCGGTAGTCGTTCTAGGCCGGCAGGTTCGTTAGTTGAGGTCTAAGAGTTTTCCTTCAGTTCGAGTGCAATGGAAAGGTCAGCCCATTGAGGCAGCGACTTGGGAGTCCGAGTCAGACATGCAGAGTTGACATCCACATTTTTTTGCCAATTAATGTAATTTTCTATGTCTGTTCGAGGACGAACGTTTGTTTTAGAAGTGGAGATTGTGATGAGCCAAGGGGTCATTTTATGAATTAAGACTCTGTTCTAGGATTATTAGCCATAAAAAGACGAATTTTAATTATCTCGATTTGCCTGCGCAGTCCGAGCGTGAAACCGAAAATCTTTTATGTGCAAATAAAGAAATAATAATTTTCATAATTGAAATTTGGTTTTAGTTGACTTGTGCCGTCATTTTTAGTGAATGGACCTGGATCTGTGTTCTGATGATCCAGGGAGGTCCGCAGTAAAATATGGGACTTGGGTGTATTCCCGGATATGAATTCCGAGGTCCCAAACCTTAGAAACCAATTTTTGAAAGAAATTGTTTTGCTGAATTATTAATAAAATAAAGAAAAGAATTAATGTTTGAAACCATGGTATCAAGCTTGTTTTTTGGTTCCGGAGGCCCGGTACAGATTTTTTATAGTATTTGAATACTAACTGTGAAGTTTGGTAAATCAGAGTTTATTTGTCGTGACTCTGACGTCCGGTTGAGAAATAGTGAAATTGAAGTGTTCTTGAGTAAAATGATGAGTTTTGAGGTTTAATTCATAGTTTTACATATTATTTTCATGATTTGATTGCACGAGCAAGTCCGTATGATGTTTTTAGACTTGCGTGTATGTTTGTTTTAGAGCCCCAAGGGCTCGTGTGAGTTTCGAATAGGTTTGGATTGTGTTGCACTCGTTCTTTCTTATGCTTCGACGTCGTTTCTTCAAGCATGAATGATATCACATTGACTAAATGAGCTCCAATTTTAGTTTTGAATGAAGTGTTAGTTTTGTATCGTAATTACGGACCCGTAACAAAAAGAATCGTTGAATTTGGACATCGTATGAGGATTTTATGGTCATTTAACAAAGTTTGCCAGATTTTTCAGATTGATTACGAAATTGCCACTGCCAGCGTATTTAAAAATATGTACTATTTACAAATAGTAAAACCTACATATCTCACTCATTATAAGGTCAAATTGAGTGAATCAAAAGCCTAAATTGACTAGAATTTCACAAGGAATCCATTTGAGACATAAAAACCGAGTTTCTGTTGGGTATGATAAACGAGGCAGAATATGCGGCAGAAAAATATATAAAATTAGGATTTGTTCATTCGGTCATATTTTGAGTTGGGGAGCTCGGATTTGGGCGATTTTTACCATAGGGATTGGGGTAAGTGTTCTCTACTCGTTTTTTTATATTTCAATTACCCAATGTTTTTCATCACTTTTAAATCAAAAATCCAGAATTTTCATGGTAAAAATCGAGGGTTTGGGTAGAATTAGGAAAATTTGTAAAAATTGAATTTTTACCTCAAATTGAGGTCGGATTTCGAAACTAATTGCATAATCGGGCTCGGGAGTGAATGCGTAAACGAGATTTGGTCCGAACCCCGAGTTTGGACCAAGCGGGCCCGGGGTTGGGTTTTAACTTTTTTTTAGAAAACTTAGGAAATATTATAATTTTCAGTAAAGTTAGTTATTTAGAATTAATTAATGATATTAAGTTAATTATGGTTAGATTCGAATGTATTGGAGGTGAATTCAAGAGGAAAAGCTATAATTGAACAGTGAATGGCCTGCGAAGTTGAGGTAAGTGCTTGATTTAACCTTGGCTTGAGGGAATAGGAATCCCCAACTAAATTGATGTGAAACTGCATGTGAGTGGTGTATAGGTGAGGTGACGAGTATCTATGCACCACCAAATTATCTGCTTACATGATTCCCTCCAAGTCTGGATGCAATTATTTTTGAAAAAGTATTAGTGTATTCCTTGGTTTATAGAGAGCTCCTCATGTAAAGAAGAGGGAAATGCTACTAGGTATGCACTGAGTATATATATGATTCTCTTAGTCTACCATAATCTGGTTAGCTTAAGATGGTGCTTGATTTCATTGAGTAATTTAGGATCTTAAAATGGGATGCTTGAGAAACGTTGTTGTGAATTGAAAGAGCCGTACTGATTCCAGAGTCCATATTCTTGATATACCTATAAAGCAAATAGTCATTCATGTTTTCATATTTGTTACATGCATTTTGTAGTGCGCTGGAGATTGTGATTGCATATTGTCTTGTCGTTGACCATGTTTGTACATGGATATGTAATTATAGTAAAGCTATTCTCATCTTTGCTACAATGTTTACGTCTACATAGAGGTTTAGTGGGTTGACATTGTTTTACGATATATATATTCATGCTAGTTCCATAGGGTGGACAGGGATATAAATATATGACTGTGATAAGGGTGAACATGGAATAAATATATGACTGTGATAAGGTTGGACAAGAAAAAATATATATATGATTGTGATAAGGGTGAACATGGAAATAAATATATGACTGTGATAAGAGTGGACAAGAGAAATATATATGACTGTGATAATGGTGGACAAGGGAAATATATATGACTGCGATAAGGGTGGACAGGGAAAAAATAAATATATGACTGTGATAAGGGAGGATACTTGTGTTTTACTAAATTTCAATGATATTTAACTGGTTCTGAAACTCAAGGATTTGAAGCTTACATATTTAAAAAGAATTTACTGTTTTACTCTATTATCTTTCGTATTCCGTACTTATGGCTATTTTGAAAGTCATAACCTTGGAAATTCTTCTGGAAATTTGTGTGAGATTTTGGTGACAGCTGAGGCCTGGAATAGGCGACTAAGTCATTTTATTTATTGTTTCAGTTTATATTTTCTTGTTTGTGTAGATTTTTTTTATTGCTTTATTATATATATATATATATATATATATATATGTATGTATATTGTCACATGTTAAGATATGATTGCCCCACCTTAGCCTCGTCACTACTTCGTCGAGGATAGGCTCGACACTTACTGAGTACATGGCGTCGGTTGTACTGATACTACACTCTGCACACTTTTGTGCAGATCCAGGTACTGGCCAACAGTAGAGATTTTTAGTAGCATCCATCCATTATTCGGAGACACGAGGTATATCTGCCGGCGTTAGCAGATACCGAGAGTCTTCTCTTAGTTCATAGAGATTGTTTTATATTTTCTCAAAACAATTATATTATTTCTTTTAGCCCATTATTTGTAGTATTCTTTAGTAGTTCATGAATTGTGACACCAGACCCTGGGTAGTCTTACAGTTAGTTATATAATTAGTTCGTGGCTCGGTCTATTTATTTGTCTGTTATTTTATATTTGGAGTTATTCTTTAAAAACCATTAGATTAAGTTTACTTTAAATATATTTTATTATGTTTAAATGGATAATCAAAGGAAAATATCTAAACGAACTCTAACATTGGCTTGCCTAGCAAGTGTGGTGTTATGCGCCATCACAATCCTTAAGGTTGGGAATTTGGGTCGTGACATGTTTGGTATCAGAGACAAGGTTGCTTAGATCTCACAATTCACGAACAAACTTGGTAGAGTCTGAAGGATCGGTACGGAGACGTCTGTACTTATCTCTCATATGCTATGAAGTTAGGATTTCACTTCTATTCTAACCTATCATGCGAACTTATTCTACCATTGATGATTGAACTTGTCTATTCTCGTCCTCTCACAAATCTCGATAACGCGCAAAGCATCTACAACCGAACAGGAGATGAAGTCCCAATGACAGCTATGATTAGGGGAAGAGACAGAAGCAGAGCTCAGTCTAGGCAAAAGAGTTATGCCGATCGTAAGGTTCGTGATGTGGCATTCATGGTTGGAGAGAGGTTATTGCTTCATGTGTCGCCCATGAAGGGTGTTATGAGGTATCGAAAGAAGGGTAAGTTGAGCCCTAGGTATATCGGGCCATTTGAGTTTCTTTATAGAGTGGGGGAGGTAGCTTATAGACTTGCGTTGCCTCCAGGGTTATCTTCAGTTCATCTGGTATTCAACTTGTCTATGCTCCGGAAATATCATGGTGACCCTTCCCACGTGTTGGGTTTTAGCTCTATCCAGTTGGACAAAGACTTGACTTATGAGGAAGATCCGGTAGCTGTTCTAGACCAGCATGTTCGTTAGTTGAGGTATAATAGTTTTCCTTCAGTTCGAGTGCAATGGAAAGGTCATCCCATTGAGGCAGCGACTTGGGAGTCGGAGTCGGACATGTAGAGTAGATATCCATAATTTTTTTGCCAAATGCAGGTAATTTTCTATGTATGTTCGAGGACGAACGTTTGTTGTAGAGGTGAAGATTGTGATGACCCAAGGGGTCATTTTATGAATTAAGACTCCGTTCTAGGCTTATTAGCCATAAAAATACAAATTTTAATTACCTCGATTTGCATGCGCAGTCCGGGTGTGTAACCGGAAAGCTTTTATATGAAAATATAAGAAATAATAATTTTTATAGTTAAAATTTGGTTTTAGTTGACTTGTGTTAACATTTTTAGTAAACTGACCCGAATCTGTGTTCTGACGATCCCGGGAGGTCCGCAGTAAAATATGGGACTTGAGCGTATGCCCTGAAATGAATTCCGAGGTCCCAAGCCTTAGAAATCAATTTTTGAAAGAAATTATTTTGCTGTATTATTAATGAAATAAAGAAAAGAATTAATGTTTGAAACCATTGGTATCGTGCTCGTATTTTGGTTCCGGAGCCCGGTACAAATTTGTTATCGTATTTGAATACTAATTGTGAAATTGGTGAGAATCGGAGTTTATTTAACGTAATTCGGACGTCCGGTTGAGAAATAGTGAAATTGAAGTGTTCTTGAGAAAAATTATGAGTTTTGAGGTTTAATTCATAGTTTTGCATGTTATTTTCATGATTTGATCACACGAGCAAGTCCGTATGATATTTTTAGATTTGCGTGCATGTTTGGTTTATAGCCCCGAGGGATCGAGTGAGTTTCGAATAGGTTTGGGTTGGGTTGCGCTCGTTCTTTCTTATGCTTTGACGTCATTTCTTGAAGCATGAATGATATCACATTGAATAATGAGCTCCGATTTCTGTTTTGAATGAAGTATTAGATTCGTATCGTAATTACGGACTTGTCGAAAAAAGAATCGTTGAATTTGGACATCGTATGAGGATTTATATATATATATGAGATTGTGATAAGGGTGGACAGGGAAATATATATATATGATTGTGATAAGGGTGGACAGGGGAAATATATATATGATTATGATGAGGGCGGACATTGTTTTACGATATATATAT
>ML387884.1:157862-189034 GCA_005239525.1 Nicotiana knightiana | reverse complement strand
AAAGGATTCAACAGAAGAAAATCATTGGAGTGCCAAAACATTGATTTCTACATCTAGTATTCATTACTTTGTATTTCCACTATGCAATTTCTTTTAGTTTTGATTTTCAATAACATGAGTAGCTAAATTCTTTAGTCTAAGGTTGTGGTAGAACCCGTTGGGGATGAATTCATGGTGATATTAATATATTTTGGTTAATTAATCTCTTTTTGTTTAACTACGTTCTTATTGTAGTTGATTGAATGAGCTCTCGATTAACTCTTCCTATTTATTATGTATCTACTTGAGAGAGAGTGCATATTTAGGTAGTTATTTTTGAACAACACCACTCCCGGAGTATAGACGAAAGTCATAACCGAGCGTTTAGAGGTTAAGTTAGAGATAACGATACCTCAGGTGCAATCTAAAGTGAACTGTATTGCGATCTAGCTAGTGTAACTTGAAAGAGTACATCTAGTAAATTATCATAATTACTTGAGAGAGATTTTTGATAGTTAGAGCGTTCATGATTGATAGAGATAGCCAATTAAATTATAAGAAATATCCAAGGAAGAATTCATCAACGGGGGAAAGCATAACCGTAGACCCTCCTTTATTATCATTGTTACATTAAATTGTTAGTTAATTGCTAGTTTATTATTATTGATTGTAGAATTATTTAAACATCACCAAATTGATATTCAAAGTCTTGAGAAACTTGATTTAGCGACAATTTAGTATTTTATAGACTCAATTGATATGTAAATTCCCTGTGGGATCGACTTTGGGCGTAATACCCCAGATTATATTTGCAGCGCCCGTTTAGTCTTTCTATAAGACATAGTTGAGCGTGATCAGTGATGCCGTGCACTTGTTTTGGTGAGAACGAGAGTAAAGCACGAAGGGTGATGCCATGCACTTGTCTGTTCCCTGTTGTTATTTGATACTAGACGATGGTCATGTTCTGTTACTCAATAAGTGTTTTCCCCTTTTATACCCTAGCATGTTTTCCCCGTATTTGTACTTAACTGTTTACTTCCTGCTGTTATTTCTATTATATATTATTGAATTACACAGGTGTTTATTATTTGTCGTGTCCTAGCCTCATCACTACTTCACCGAGGTTAGGCTCGGCACTTACTCAGTACATTGGGTCGGTTGTACTGATGCTACACCTGCACTTCTTTATGTTATGCAGATTATAGCGCCGGAACCAGTGGACAGTGATTCATGGAGTAGCCTTCAGTCCACGACGACACTGATGTAGTCTTGCAGGCGTCCGCAGGCCTTGCGTTATCTCTTATCCTTTTTCTCATTTTCAGTCTTATCCTGTATTTTCAAGACAGTTGTATTTACTTATTTCAGATCATTGTATTTAGAAAAATATTAGACTGTTCGTGAGATTGTGATACCGATTTTCGGGAATTTAGCAGTCTTCCGCATTCTTTAATCACTCTTGTTCTAGTTATTATTGTTATTTCATTTTTAAACAGGTAAACTTAACCAAAACGTTGGCTTGTCTAGCGGGTTCAACGTTAGACGCCATCACGGTCTGAAGGTGGGATTTCGGGTCGTGACACCGTGAAACCCCGCTTATGTTAGTTGTCTAGACTACATGTGATTTTGATATTGGGATTGCTTCCGCTGCGTATAATAATCCATGAGAGGCTTCAACAAAAACTAAAGCTACTCAGCAAGGCCTTGAGTCAGAAGTGATTGGGGATGTCTTCCTGAAAATAAGTGAATGGGAAACATAGGTGCAAAGGTTAGAAAAGATTGATTTTTCTACTAATGATGCCCAGAGTAGGAAAAATCTTGACAAAGCACATGTAGAATACATCAGGTGGATGGCAATGCAGGAATCCATTCTAAGACAGAAATCACAGATTAAGTGGTTTGAAGGAGGAGACAACAACAGTAGGTTCTTCCACACTGTTATCAGGGAAAGGAGGAGAAGGATGCAGCTGCACAAGATTAAGAACTATAGAGACAACTGGATACGGGGGAATAGAAGATCTCAAGGGCTACTATTAGGCACTTTAAGAAGTTCTTTAACTTGGAACCAGTCACTATTAATATGTCAGTTCTACAGTGTATCCTAAGGTGTATATCTGATGAAGAGAACTTTCTGTTGATAGCTATCCGGAAGAAGAGGAGATTAAAGAGGCAATTTTCAGTATGAATCCATCTGGCTCTGCTGGACCGGATGGATATAATGGTAGTTTCTACCAGAGGTGTTGGGATATAATTAAAGAAGATGTCGTTGCATGTGCAGTGCTTTTTCAATACAGGCAACTTTACAAAGTTCTTCAATCATACTTGCTTGGCCTTAATTCCAAAGGTAGAATCACCAACTACTATTTCGGATCTGTGGCCTACATGTGTAAGTAATTTCTCCTGTAAGATAATTTCCAAAATCATTTCAACAAGAGTGGTTTCATCACTGGAAGATCTATAACAGAGAATGTATTGTTGGCTCAAGAAATTGTTCATGCAACGTCCTAGCTCAATAGAGGGGGCAACATGGTGAAAAAACTGGACATGACAAATGCGTATGATAGGATGGCTTGGAACTTCTTAATGAAGTTTTAAGGAAGTTTAGTTTTGCAGAGGAATGGATTGATTTAATATGGAGACTTATTTATAATGTTTGGTCCTGCATAACAAATAATGGAACCAAAAAAGGTTTTTTCTCCTCATCTCAAGGGCTAAAATAAGGTGATCCACTATCTCATTCTTTGTTTGTTTTGGGAGCTGAAGTCCTTTCACGGATGCTGAATAATCTGCTTCACAACACAAATTTCACTATCATCTTGCCTATGCAGATGATGTAGTTATTTTTACGGCTGGCAACAATGTTTCCTTAAAACTGGTTAAGATGGAGCTGAAAAGATATGAAGAAGTTTCTAGGCAAATGGACCATGGTAAAAGCTTCTTTTTTACTGATCCAAAGGCATCTTCCTCGAGGATTAACCGTATAAGAGTTGCAACAGGTTTCATGAGTAGGAATTTCCCTTTCACATACTTAGGATGTCCTATTTACATTGGACGAAAGAAGAATGAATATTTTGATGGGCTGATCACTAAGGTAGCAAAAAGATTATGTGGATGGCATGGCAAGATGTTGTCACATGGAGGTAGAATTGTACTGATAAAGCATGTACTGCAAGCTATCCTTAGATATATACAGGCTGCATTATCCCCTCCCAAAGGAACTTATAGGCTGATAGAGAAGTACTTTTCAAGATTATAGTAGTAAAAAAAGTAGACACCATTGGAGCTCATGGAGTAATCTATGTTACTCAAAGGAAGAAGATGGTGTTGGAATTAGAAGATTAGAAGAAGTTGGCGAAAGATGGACTTTTAGGACCAAAAAGTCCCTTTGGGCTGACTTTCTTCACACAAAGTATTGCTCAAGGGGGCCGCCTGTAGCTCTCAAGAAACCATCAAAACAGTCTCATGCATGGAGGAATCTTATGGACGTTAGAGAAAAGCTGAGAGCAATACTGTATGGAGAACCAATAAAGGGCAATGCAGTTTTTGGTGGGACAACTCGACAGGAAAAGGAGCCTTAGCTAATTCTTGTACACGCCTAACAAGATCAATGAAGCTTAAAGTGCGGTCTTTCATTCAAGACATAAGCTGGAATTTACAGAAGCTTTCCCAGACAATTCCGGACCAACATATTCAATAGGTGGTACCCATTAACATTGGAGATGCAACAAAGGAAGATTATGCTTACTGGAATATCACAGAGGATGAATGTTTCTCAAATGGTGCAACCTGGAGATCAATACGACTTAGGAGACCAAGCAAATTTTCTCATCAAAAGGTATGGAATAAAAATGTTCCATTCAAAATGTCCTTTTTTGTCTTAGAGACTTCTCCAAAGTAAACTTCCTTTTATTGAGGTGATCTCTAGACTTAGTAATCAGATTTTCTATACATGTCATTGTTGTATGAGCACAAAAAATGAGACAATCCAGCATGTTTTCTATAGTAGTGTTGCTGCTACACACTTATGAAATTATTTTGGCAATCCTTTGGGAATAGTGGGGCAAGGTAACAATATTAGAATTAGGATGGTATAGTGGTGAGATACTAGATCTAACAACATTGTTCATAAATATATTTTGCAAACTTTAACAATTCTCATTGTTTGGGAGATTTGGAAAAGTTGGCGTGCTTGTAAATATGGCACTCTGAGGAAATTTTTGTATAGAAGTATTGAATATCAGATCATATGGAATATAAGGCAGTTTTGGGTATGACTTTTCCAAATTGTGAAAGGTCACAACCAAATTGTAAGGATGTTTGTTTTTGTCAACAATCTGGCCTTTATGGGATTGACCATACCCCTCTTTTGTGATCTAACTCTTTGTCTCAATATACACCCTATAAGAGTGATGGTTAGTTAAAAAAAAAGTGGGAGGTTAATTGTATGCAGTATGAAGTTAGCCACACACTTAACATAAAAGTCATATGGCACAATTCTAGAAATTTCCCAATTAGTGTTTTCATCACATTTACCATTATAATCAACTTAAATAGCTTACGGTATGTTGGAGCAACTATTCAATAACATAGATTTGTAAGCTAAAAATCATAAGAACAAAAATTAATAATCTGGCCTAGTTTGAAACTTCATGATCATAATATGCAAAGTTGAACACATTCAGCATTACAGAATGACAATTTCAAAAGATCAATTCCACCAAATAGTAGATTACGAAGTACCTTCGCAGAGACAATGTCAAAGAATAAAAATCCAAGAACGAAGGACTTCTATTTTTGTTTTGATTCCCTTTCAAAGGATTACTGCAGATTATGAATATTTTAACAATATAACAAAGCAAAAGCGAAGGGAATAGGAAGGCCAGAAACTAAGTCACTCGATCAAAATAAGATCTTATTTGAGTTCATTTAAATTCATCTTACTCCATGAATCAATTCATCTACTATATGAATCCTCACGACTATCAATTCTCCATTTAAATTCATCTTACTCCAACATTATGCGGAATGAAAATAAAAAATATAAAAAATAAAAAGTATTATAAGTTCTCTATATTTTCTACACAAAATCTCCATTTAAATTCGTCTTACACCAACATTATTCAGAATGAAAATAAAAAATAGGGAGTAGTATAAGGGATCATTTGGTTTGAATACGGCTTATGCCGGGATAAATAATGCTGGGATAAGTAATGCTGAGATTAGTTATGGTAGGATTAGTTATCCTGGTATTATTTTTTATCCACGGTTTGGTATGCTGTATTAAAAATGACAATTGCATAATTTCTAAAAAGAAGGTATAAGTTATCCCGGCATTAATTACCCCACCCTCTACAAGATATAAGTTATTCCGGTACTAATTTTAATCCCGTGATAACTTATACCAGGTTGCTAACCAAACAAAATATTAAGGTGGTATTAAATTTTTATACCAGCACTATACCTTCTTATACTTCATACTAAACGACCCCTAAGTTTTCTATATATTCTACAAGCTTGAAAATCTCTTTAAAACAAATTTATTGATTTACTCCCTCCGTTTCAATTTATATGAACCTGTTTGACTTGACACGGAGTTTAAGAAAAAATGAAGATTTTTGGAATTTGTGGTCTTAAACAAGTCAAAAAGGGGTCCAAAGTATTTGTGTGGTTATAAAAGCTTTTTATTAAGGGTAAAATTGGAAGTTTAAGCTAAATTATTTTTAAATTTAGAAAGGAATTATTCTTTTTGGAACGATTCAAAAAAGAAATAGGTTTACGTAAACCGGAACGGAGGGACTATTAGAATGGCACATTGGGTAGAGTAATGGCCAAGAAAATGAGATAAACCATGATGAGAAATGGAATGAAGAGAACCATAATTGGTGGTGGTGGAAGAGGTGGCAAAACGAATGGCAATACCAGGAGACATAGTGTTATAACCGCCATGAAAAGATTCTTCAACATTATAATTGACTCAATCCATTTTCAATCTCAAACTTGTAATATTTTTCTGTCCATTTCAGAACATAAATTTCCCTTTCAAGTAAATATGTGTAGATAACATTTGTGAATGAAGGATTCATGTACCAAAAATGAATTTGAAGGGAAATTTAGACAAGGGGAAAGATGAAGGGTCACTATAGGAGATGTTTGGTAGAAGAAAAGATGTGGTCATTGTCAAATCCAGGACAATTGGAAATACAATGCATGATATCAAAGTAAAGTTTAGGGTTGGATTCATTGTATGAGAGACATAAAATGGTTTTATATTTGCTAGTGTGTCTGCAAGTATCCTCGTATCCATTCAAATTCACAACTTGGCTTTATTATATGATCATTAAGAAGTAGCCCCAGCAGGAGTTTTCTGTTTTTTTTTTCCTCTTATTAATATAATAGCCGAAATTCATTCACTTTATTTATTTTTCCCTTGTTTAATTTTTCTAGAGTTTAACTTATATAAACCAATGATAAAAGTCTTTTATACTATCATGTGTCATCGTCACCTGTTGTAGTAATAAGCTTTTCTTATTTTTAAAATTACAGATTTTTTATTTTTTATGTAGGGTTACTTGGAGTATATATCTTAATGCTTAGTGTAAAATAAATATTATACAATCTATATATTAATAGTTAAACTGGATCCACGAGTGGATAATGGCAAAACCTAGAGTCAGCTAGTCACAATGTAATACTCCTTCGGTCCTAATTTATGTTGTAATGTATGACTGGACACAACATTTTTTTTAAAAAGAGAAAGACTTGAAATTTACTGTCTAAAGCAAGTTATAAATATTTATGTGACTATAAATTATTTTACTAAGATTAAGATGAAAAATTTTAAATTAAAATATTTCTAAACAACGAAGTGTGACTTTCTCTCGAGATAGACTACAAACAAAAAATATCACACTTAAATTTGTGAGAAAGGGAGTAGTACACTACTACCTATTGATTCATCTACGAACTCCTCAAATATAACCACATCTTCATTTTTTTTTCGTGTTAAAGAAGTAAAATAGTATGCTCTCCCGTTTTAATTTATATGAATTAATTTGACTAGGCACGAAATTTCAGAAAAGAAAAGAAGAAAAACTTTTGAAATTGTGGTCTTAAAATCTTAAAGGGTAAAGTTTTTTGTTGCTGTAATTTGTGTAGCCGATAAAAACTTCTCACTAAGTGTCACGACCCAATTCCTACTATAGGTTGTGATAGCGCCTAATGTCGCCGTTGGACAAGCTAATGATGAACTAACAACTAAATTATTTATTTTGTTTTTTTTTTTTGAAATCGTGAAATTTATCAGATAAAGAAATTAATGCTTTAAAAATAAGGATACATGCAAGTTACTAAAATATAAAATAATGTGTGTCAATGTTAAATAAAACCTCAAACAAATTTTAGAACATCTCAAAATCCGGTGTCCCAAGTGCAAGAGCATCTACTAGAAAATAAAATAATAATACAACATTTGTTTGGAATATAAGATAGACAAGATAAAGTAATAAATCTGATGGAGATTGTGTGATGCAGAACATAACATGGAATACATCTCACCATAAAGTCTCCACAACAATTATATCTACGCGCCCCAAATGACCATCAGAAATATACCTACACAATAAATGCACAAGTGTAGCATGAGTACGTAAATCAATGCGTACTCAATAAGTACCTAGCCTAACCCCGAAAAAGTAATGACGAGAGGTCGACATCGATATTTACTAATCTTCTAATAGATCATATGTATTAAATCTAAACAGATACAAAGCATGACAGATAAAATAGTGAAAACATATACAAATACATAATGAAATCCTCAACTGAATAGTAACACAAGGTCCTCAAATACCGACAAATTCTTCAAAAAGAATACGTATTGATCAACACAAAATCAACGGTCATATCTCAAGTCAGGAAAACTCATAAGTACGCTGGCTCCATATCCAATATTTTGCACGGTCCTACCGAGGCAAGCAGACTGATCTTATAAGAGTAAAGGCACGAATTCCTGCGGTGGCGTACGTCCCGATCCCATAGTAGTCGTGTATATAAATCATTAAGGTCGTATGGCCCGATACATAGATGCATCTTATAATACTGCCGAAGCGAACGACCCGATACCATAATGATATTACGGAGGCTATCAGGTCGATCCTATAGGAAATAGTGAAGATTTGTCAAGTCACTAGCCCCACTCACGAATATACATGTGAGTTGTGAAATTCAAGAAATATTTGGTACAAATACGTTCAACACGGGAGAAATTCGTAAAAGGAAGTGTAATCTCTACTGTTACTCAAGTAGCTAACCATATATCACAAATTGTACGTTCGATACTTTAGGAAAGTCTTGTCTTAGACAATAACATAAATTAGAGAAATTAAACAACAAATAATAAACCAGATATTATAGTTAAGACAGGCGTGTGTCTAAGTCTACCCAGACCTAATCATAAATTCTAGCATACGCACGGACACTCGTCACCTTGTACGTGTGTAGCCCCCATAACATGTAGCACATAGAAATTATAACACCTACGAGATAGATTCCTCCTCACAACATTAGACCGGAGACTTATCTCGCACCGTAATTCCATAACCAGCTCCAATGCCTCTCTAACACCTCAAATTGATGCCCATCAATCCGAAACTAGTGAAACAACGGGCAAACCCATAAAATTATAATCCAATTACTCATAATTAATCAATTTCTAATAATTCCAAACTCCGCTCGAAAAGTCAACAAATTCAACCACCAGGCCCACATGTCCGGATTCTAAATTTTTTTGAAGATAAATATTGCCCATAACACCAAAAAAAATATGTCATATATTCCTAATCCCATGTCCAATTTCATGGTCAAAATCATAATTTACCATTTCTAAGTTTTCTTCCAAAATCGCACAATTTCTACAAATTTTCATATTAAAATCCTTATACAATCCGTGTATTTAACTCACAAGTGGGTAAAAATAACTTACCATATGATAGATGATGAAATCTTCCCTTCATGAGCTCCAAAAAATCGCCCAACCAAATGAAAATGTGAGAGAAATGGGCTAGGTCCCGAAATAAAAAGCTCTCTGCCAAGTCCAACCTTCTTCGCATTCGCAGGTATGCCTTTGCGATAACAAAGGCCAAAACCCCCTGCTACCAAATACACTATTCACGAACGCAACATATCGGTCGCGAACGCGGTTGACCAACTCC
The DNA here is from genome assembly GCA_005239525.1 of Nicotiana knightiana. Lineage (NCBI taxonomy): Eukaryota > Viridiplantae > Streptophyta > Magnoliopsida > Solanales > Solanaceae > Nicotiana > Nicotiana knightiana. The sequence goes on along the minus strand of ML387884.1, from coordinate 179,849 downwards.
ACTGTCCCTTTGCGAACGTGATACCTCACTCGCAAATGCGTAGGAGAACATCCTGGTGCCCACTTCCTGCCTATCCTTCTACGCGATCGCACAATCACCCTCACGATCCCGTAGCACTGCCTCCCCAAAGCATCACGAACGCGTTCCCTTATTCACGAATGCGATGGAAAAATGCCCAGCACCTAACAGATCTTCGCGAATGCAGGCACTTTTTTGCAATCGCGAAAAATGATGCACTATACCTCATAAAATAGTAGTTTAAACATGGAGAAATGATCCGTAGCCCATTCGAAACACACCCTAGGCCTCTGAGAACGCGTCCAATCATACCAACTAGTCCCAATACCTTATCCAAACTTATCCAAAGGAGCGAAACACCATGAATCAATGACAAAAATCCTTCTTTTAACTTTCAAACATTCAAACATCGAGGAACGCATCCGAATCATACTTAAACATTCCAGAATGATGCCAAACTTTATGTACACATCACAAATCAAGATACACCTATTTCCTAATGTCACGACCCGAATTATCCTCCGAACGGTATCGTGATGGTACCTAGTCTTAGGACTAGGTAAGCCTAACATTTCCACTGAACGAAAAAAATAATAAAGGAATTATAACAGTCTCGATATAGACATCTTGACAGACTTTACAATTTCCCAAAACCCGGTAAATACAAGTCATAAGCTCTACGAAATCTTTCTATCAAATCTAAATACAACTGTCTAGGAATAAGTAAGTACATCTGAATAGAAATAAAATAGGAAGGTGACTCCGAAGCCTGCGAACGCAGCAGCAGGTTACCTTGAGTCTCCTCAGCAATGATCTGCGCAGCTACCAACAACAATAACCTGGAGCTGCACACGAAAATGTGCAGAAGTGTAGTATGAGCACACTACAACGGTGCCCAGTAAGTATCAAGACTAACCTCGATGAAGTAGTGACGAGGACTAGTCAAGACACCACCGGTCTAATAAGTAAAAAGGCATAGATGTATAAATGACCGAAACAAAATATCTGTCTAAATATTTCTCGATGTAATTAAAGATACGATCGAATCGTACGGAAGAAAATTCAATAATCACGATCAACGGGTAGCATAATAGAAATATGCAAAGAGAATGAAAATAATGCAATCCAAATGGCGGGAATCACAACCCAATAAAAACACTAGCAACTCAGCACTGCATCAATTTGTTCACGTCAGGCCTTAGCCAATAACTCAATAAAACTGGTCAAACCTTCGAGTGAAAACTTTTAAACCGTGAGTTTATTTTGAAATCTTTAAAGATATAGTCATTTCGGAATAGATAAGTTTCTTCTTTGAAACATACTTTCTCTGAGTGTATATTTATATATATATATATTTTTATAAAGAGAGATTTTTAAAACATAGTCTCTTCAAATACGTGGTGTTCAAATATACTTTCCTGGATATTGCTATTTCAAATATCATCAAAATACGTGATATTCAAAATATACTTTCCCAAATACTACTCTTTCAAATATTATCAAAATATGTGATGTTCAAAATATACTTTCCCAAATACTACTCTTTCAAATATCATTTTTCTGCAAGACAAATACTTTTCAAATATACTTTCGAAATAGAAGTCCTTCAGACATAACTTTTTCTGGAGATAATTGTTTTTCACTATACTTTTCAATCAATATATATATATATATATATATTGAAACTCAGTCCGCAACTCATAATTTTTCATGCAATGCAGTACAGGGAGAAAGCTCCCGGAATCTCGTCCGTAGTCCCAATTTAAATATGCGATGCAGTACAGGGGAAAAGCTCCCGGATCTCTGTCTGTAGTCCCAATTTAAAGATGCGATGCAGTACAGGGGAAAGCTCCCGGATCTCTGTCTGTAGTCTCAATTTAAATATGCGATGCAGTACTGGGGGAAAACTCCCGGATCTCTGTCCATAGTCCCAATTTAAATATGCAGTGCAGTATAGGGAGAAAGCTCCCGGATCTTTGTCTGTAGTTCCAATTTAAATATGCAATGCATCCACTGAGGAAAAACAACCAGAATGCGATAGAAACATAATATATTGCCACAACCGGTGCAAAAGCAAACAAGACCGAATGCAAAGTACGATGAGCAAATCAATACAAAGACTTAAATCACAAAAATGGTAAAAACTCACTCATAATAAGTAGCCACTGAAAGGAATGCCAATCATAAAGAGAAAACAGCATAACGAGGGGACGACATGGACTCAGTTCCAGTTTTACCACTAGCAAGGATGAATAAAACAATGATAGACGGGTTACTACTCATAGAATCTCCCAACATGAGCAAGAACAAAAATAGAGTGCAGAACATGAAACTCACTCATAAATGAAACATCAAATAAGAGAACTCGTCCCGACAGGCAGAGCTATAATGAAAACAATCGCTGCCCCTCTCCAATATATCAAAACATACCTAGGTGATGATATCTGGCACAACGACCTCTATTTACTATATGAAACACAACAATGGGTCAAAAACTTTCCAGCATATTCTACGTTGTCTGGATGGAGTACTACTGGTAACTTAGCATGTCCTTATTCTATGGAGGAAGCACAATCCTTTAGATTACATCATGCTGGGAAAACAACTTGGTTTGACAGTCATAGAATGGTTCTTGACCAAAATCATTCATTTAGGAGAGATCGTAAAAACTTTCGTAAAGGTCAGAATGTCAGAAGGCTACCACCACCCATTAGAATAAGAGAGGAAATCTTGAACCAAATTTGTGACTTGGTACTGAGGAAAGTAACTGAGCTAGATGCACAAGAAGTTAATGGGAGAATTTCTAGGTCTCGTGGATGGAAAAAGAGAAGGATCTTTTGGGATTTGCCTTATTGGAGCTCTAACATGATCCGAAATAATCTCGATGTCATGCATATTGAAAAAAATTTCTTTGATAATGTATTTAACACAATTCTTAATGTTGATGGCAAAATAAAAGATAATCCAAAGGCACATGAAGATATGGTAAACAATTGCGATCGACCGCAATTGGCAAAGAATCCTATTGATGGAAGCTGTCCCAAAGTTGCATGTAGAGTAGAGAAGAATGAGAAAATTGTCTTGTTCAATTGGTTGGAAAATGTGAAGTTTCCATATGGGTATGTTTCAAATTTGAGTCGATTCCTACACACAGACAAGTATAAATTATTTGGTATGAAAAGTCATGGTTGCCATGTGTTCATGCAACGTTTAATGCCTATTGCCTTTCGTGAGCTACTTCTTAGTAATGTGTGGCAAGTACTTACAAAATTGAGCTTATTTTTTTATGGATCTCACCTCGACTGTTCTTTGAGTGGTGAACGTGGACAGATTAGAGGCAGACATCCCATAGATCTTGTGTAAGTTAGAGCATATATTTCCTCCTGGATTATTTAAATAAATGGAACATGTGCATGTACAACTGCCATATGAACTAAGGGATTCTGGACCTATACAATATAGATGGATGTATGATGTGTGGCTATAATTCAATACTTTAGTACATTATTTACCTTACATTTGATGTGCTTTAATGTTAAACTACACTTTATTTTCACGTAATGGAGTCAATTTTATGTGTAGGTATATTGGAGATGAAAGTACAGCAAAAGGAATATTTAAAGTCTAAAGCGTTCTCGAAAACAATTGAAAATAAGAAAGAAAGAAGTGAGCAGCAGAAAATGAGGAAGCTAGCGAAGCGAGCTACTGAGCTCGCGTTAGAGCTGGCGATGTGAGTCTTTGAGCTCGCGTGGGAGAAGGCAACACGAGGGATAAGGCGAGTTTGAGCTCGTGTGGAGGTTGGCGTCACATAATCTGGGGCGAGGTTCATTTCGTGTTTCACCTCGCGAGGCATGGCCTGAGGTGGGCTTGATCCAAATTTTGAAGGCTTATTTCGTCTCCTGGTTTGACTAGGACTTGGGCTATGTCGTTTAGGTCTTTTCCCGCACATATAAATAGACATTAAACATCACTTTTGAAGGAGTTTTTGTGACCGGAGGCAAGAATAGCTCGTGGAACACCCGTTGAGAGATAGAATCATCGATTTCTACATTCATTCGTCTTTACCTTGAAATTTATTTATGCAAAATATTTTGGATATTGTTACTATGAGTATGAGTAGCTAAATTTCTAATATAGGATTTTGATGTAACCTATTGGAAGATGATTTTCCTGTTACGTTAATATAGATTTGCCGTAGTTTTTCTCTATTTGTTCAACTACATTTATATTGTGGTTGGTATTTAGTGTGTATTACTCGAAAGAGAGTGCATATTTATGTAGTTGCTGAACAACATCACTCCTAATGTATATGCGGGATCATACGTAGGGTTTAAAGGTAGGAGTAGGAATAACGAGAGCTTGGTGCAATCCGAGTGAGCCGTAACGTAGTGCTGAGTAGCGTAATTCGGAAGAATATGTCTAGTAAATTGTGGTAGTTACTCGAGAGAGAATTATGGCACTCAGAGAGCTCATGATCGGTAGAGAAAACTTAGGAAGATTTATAGAAAACGTAGCGGAAAGGATTCCGACAATAGGGGAAATCAAAACCTTAGAAAATTCCAATTCTTGTCTACAACCTATTCGTAGTTAGTTATTAATTACTACATTTTGATTACGTGATATTTAGTTAGTAAACATCCAATTTGTTATTTAGTTATTTCTAAAGATTGATTGCGTGAATTTGTGCGAGTCTAGTAGCCGTGCTTAATAGGTTAATTCCCTGTGGGATTCGACTCCGGATTTGTTACCCTGAATATATTTGCAACGACCGCTTAGTCCTTTTTATGAGGAATAGTTGGGTGTGATCAAATTTTGGTGCCGTTGCCGGGGAACGTAACAGTGTTATTAATTGCAGCTAAACGAAGTGCTATAATTCTTAGTGTACTCAATTTTCTTCATTTAAACTAAATAAATTGAAATTATAACGTTTGTAATCTTGGGTGTTATAGGTGCATGCCTAGAAACTCCTCAAGAACTGGTGAATTGTTCGAAGCATTATCAGATCCTGAGAAAGTTTTTGAGGCACTGAATCATGCAAACAAGAAGGGCAAACAACAACAGAACTCAACAAAACAAATCCAACCAGACATGGATGACGGGATAGAAAATCCAAACAACAACAGAAATAATGCGAATGAACCAAACAATCAGGGTGTGGTGTCTCTTGTGCCAGAAGCAGCATTGTATTATTGGGAAAACCCACAGCCAAAAATCTGGCAACCGCAATTGCAGTCCCTCAGATACAAGCGGAATCATTTCAAATAAAAAATAACATGCTACATTTGTTGCAGAACAAGGGACTGGTATCAGGGTCTTACATTGAAGATCCTCAATAGCATCTGAAAAATTTTCTGTCGATATGTGTTATGCAAAGGCAACCTAATGTGACACCGGAAGCAATAAAGCTGTTATTATATCCATTCTAGTGACGGGAGAGGCTTAGACTTGGCTTAATTCACTCCCTATAAACTCCATCACTACTTGGGAGGAATTAGTCAAGCAATTTTTGAAAAATTTATACCCACCCAATAAGACTGCCAAATAAATTGATGATATATTGAGCTTCAGGCAGAGACCAACAGAAACACTACAAGAAACATGGGAGAGGTTCAATGGTATGCTGGTTAAATGTCCACACCATGGCATTCCAGATCAACTGTTGGGCAAAGGTTTTACATGGGATTGGAAGACGGCTTAAAGGCCAATATTGATGCTTCAGCAGGTGGAGCATTTTTGAGCAAATCATTCAGAGAATGCAGATCATACTTGATAAAATGGCTCAATACTTAGGATGGATGACAAGAGACTCTATGATCACTCCTGTAGGTCACTCAGTGGCTTTGGACCCAAACAAATCCATAGCCGAAAATATAGCCACTCTTATGACGCAAATGAGTGTCCTCACCAAAAAGATCGATGAATCAGGCCAGAAGTAGCAGGTACACATAGTTGATGCGACTAATAGGGGATTATGTACACCATGAATTAACCAACCATATGTATTCTCTTGGAGTGCGGAAAGTGACAACCACCACTATCATGAAGATATGAACTATGTGGCCAATTATGGAGGACAGAGGCAAGGTGGTCAGAATTGGGGGAAACAAAATCATCAATATAGACCAACACAATAGCAGTACAATAATAGCAGCAATCCTGGAGCTATGCGACCACAGGGTCAAGTTGAGCCTTAACAAAGGCAACAGGGATACAACCAGCAAAATCAGCAACAAGCTTATCAATAGCCTCAACAACAACAGATAGTGAGACAAGATGATGGGTTGTCTAAAATTAAAGGAATGTTGTAACAACTGATTGGGGCCAATAGAAAAATGCAAGAGAGAGTGGACTCACATGAATCGGCGATAAAAGGCATTGAGATTCAATTAGGACAGATATCAATGGCTCTAAATAATCTCCCCCAAGGGATGTTACCTCCAGACACACAAGTCAATCCAAAAGCGCAAGGCCTTAAACAGCTTAGGGCAGTGAGTCTAAGAAATGGTAGAGACCTAGATCTAGAGCAAGAAATTCTCGCAAAAGCCAACCATCTGAAACACTTGTGCCAATACCCATTGAGATAGATGATTCAACATGGTTAACAGAGGTAACGATACAACATTCACAAGAGAGAACAAGAAAAGAAAAAGAGGTTGCGAAGGAGAATGAGGTAGCATAAGAAACGACAGTAGAAGCAATGCCTAAGCAGGATAAAACTCAAATCATAGGAAGGAAGCGACTTCCAGCACCATTCCTACAGAGATTGGCCAAATATCAGATGGATGACCAGTATAAGAAATTCATGGAGATGTTGAAACAAATCCAGGTGAACGTTCCACTGATTGACTCCTTGAGGGAGATGCCTGGGTGTGCCAAAATGATAAAGGATTTGATGTCTCGCCAGTTCTACTTACAAGACTTGGCCACTATTACACTACCCAGACCTGTAGTGATGTCTTGACGAGATCCATAGCTGAGAAGTTGTCAGACCTAGGGAGTTTCACAATCCCATGCACAATAGGCGGCAATGCTTTTGCTAAAGCATTATGTGATTTCGGGACAAACATAAACTTGATTCCCTTGGCTATCTACAAAAGGTTAGGCATTGGAAGACCAATACCCACATCCATGTTACTACAGCTAGCCGACCGGACAGTGAAGAGGCCATCATGTATCCTTGATGATGTACTAGTGCAGGTTAGAAAGTTTGTGTTTCCAGCAGATTTTGTCATTCTGGACAGCCAGGTTGACGAGGAGATTTCCATAATTTTGGGAAGACCATTCTTCGCCACTGGGAGAGCTCTAACTAATTGTGAAACTGCAGAGCTAAAAATGATACTGAATGATGAAGAGATAACATTCAATGTGCAGAAGTCTATGCAGCGACAAAGTGAATTTGCTAACTTCTCTCTAATAGAAGACATGGATGTAATTTTGGAGGAGGAAGATGAGACTCTGAATGCTAAGGACCCTCTAGCAGCCTACCTCACAAACCTAGAAGAAGTAAATGGAGAGGCCTTGGCATAATGGGTGCTGGGTCTTGAAGACCAAGGGTTCTGGAAAAGAGAGCTCGAATTTGAATCTTTGCACTTAGAAGAAAGAAAGAATCCTCCAGCTAAGACATCAATCGAAGAGCCTCTTAGGACCTAACTTAACTTTACATGTTATTATCTCACCAGCTTTATTTGATGTGCCGGAAGAACAACTTTTGCAGGTACTAATAGAGTGTAAAACTGCAATTGGTTGGAACATTGCTGTCATTAAGGGTATCAGCCTGACCTTCTGTATGCATAAAATTTTACTGGAAGATGACCACAAACCTTCTAGAGAATATCAAAGAAGGCTGAACCCCAACATGAAAGAAGTTGTGAAAAAGGATGTGATAAAGTGGTTAGATGCGGGGATCATTTTTCCCATCTCCGAATGCAACTGGATTAGCCCAGTCCAATGTGTGCCAAAGAAATGTGGAATGAATGTAGTGCAAAATGAGAACAACAAGTTGATATCAACAAGAACAGTCACGGGATGGTGAATTTGCATGGACTACAAAAGGTTGAATAAGGTCACCCGAAAATACCATTTTCCCTTGACGTTTATCAGATGTTAGATAGATTGGTTGGAAGGTCCCACTACTACTCTCTGGATAGTTACTTTGGGTATAATAAGATTTCTATTGCCCCGGAAGATAGAGAAAAAAAACGTCCTTCACCTGTCCATATGGCGCCTAGGCTTTCCGGAGAATGTCGTTCGGCCTATGCAATGCACCTGCCACATTTCAAAGGTGGATGATGGCCATCTTCACAAATATGATAGAAAAAATTATGGAGGTCTTCATGTATGATTTCTCAGTGGTGAGACTCATTCGATGATTGCCTAAAGAATCTAAAAAGAGTGCTGAAAAGATGTGTTGAGACTAATATGGTGGTCAACTGGGAAAGTTCCATTTCACGGTACAGGAAGGTATAGTCTTGGGGAACTTAGTTTCAAGTAAGGTCATTGAGGTGGATCGTACAAAGGTTGATGTGATAGAAAAGCTACCATCACCCACTTCCGTCAAAGCAATAAGAAGTTTCGTTGGCCATGCCGGTTTCTATAGACGGTTTATAAAAGATTTCTCCTAAATAGCTAACCCCTTGTGTAAACTTCTAAAAGATCACCCTTTGTGTTTTCTAATGATTGCAGGATAGCGTTTGAGGAGTTGAAGAAGAAACTGGTGACTGCACCAATCTTACTGGCCCTTGATTGGGGGCAACCTTTCGAGATGATGTGCGATGCAAGAAACTATGTTGTAGGAGCAGTTCTTGGGCAGTGAAAAGATAAAGTCATGCATCCGATCTACTATGAAAGTAGAAACTTGAGTGACACCCAATTAAACTACACAGTGACAGAGAAAGAGATGCTAGCTGTGGTGTTCGCATTTGATAAATTCAGGTCATACCTGAAAGGCTCCAAGGTAATTGTTTACACTAACCATGCTGCCCTCAGGTATCTAATTGAGAAAAATGAGTCAAAGTCACGCCTAATTCGGTGGGTTCCACTGCTACAAGAGTTCGACTTGGAAATCTGGGACCGGAAGGGAACATAAAACCAAGTCGCTCATCATTTGTCCAGGCTTGAAGGAGCGAAAAAGAAGGTTGGGGTGGAGGAGATCATGGAGATTTTCCCAGATGAACAACTCTTAGCAACAAACCTCGAGGCTACACCATGGTATGCAGATATTGCAAATTACCTAGCAAGCGGTATTATTCCCTATGACTTCCCTTCTGTGCAAAAGAAAAAGTTTTTTCGTGATTGTCGCATGTATTTCTGGGATGAATCATATTTGTTTATATTTTTTCTTGATAACATGATCCGGAGATGCATTCCTGAGATAGATCAATCTTATGTTTTGTAGGCATGTCATGCTTCACTGTTTGGAGGACATTTTCGAGGTGTAATGACCACTACTTAAGTGCTGGAGTCAGGTTTCTATTGGCCGACACTGTATAAAGATGCACAATTCTGGGTGAAAAGTTGTGATGAGTGCCAATGAACAAGGAATATTTCCCGTTGACATGAGATGCCTATGAAGCCAATTAAAGAGGTAGAAGTATTCGATGGGGAATCGACTTTATGGGACCATTTTTCAGCTCATATAATAACAAGTACATACTTATATTGGTGGAATATGTCTCAAAATGGGTAGAAGCTGTGGCACTTCCAACAAATGATGCGAAGGTAGTTATTGGTTTCCTGAGAAAGAACATCTTCACCCGATTTGGCACTCCAAGATCTATCATCAGTGATGGGGGCACCCACTTCTGCAACCGAGCCTTCGCAAAGTTGTTGGAGAAATTTGGCGTTCTCCATAAAGTTGCTACTCTGTATCACCCACAAACAAGTGGGCAAGTCGAGGTGTCAAATAGAGAAATCAAGAGTGTTTGACCAAAACTATAAATGCTACTCGGATTGATTAGGCGAGAAAATTGGATGATGCGCTATTGGCTTACCGCACTGCATTCAAAACTCTGATTGGTATGTCACCGTACAAATTGGTATTTGGAAAAGGCATGTCACTTGCCAGTGGAGTTACAGCATAAAGCCTTGTGGGCGTTACACAATTGAATCTGGACATGGAGACCGCTGGAACTAGTAGAGTCACAGAGCTACATGAATTTGATGAGTTCCATTACCATGATTTTGAGAGTACAAGGTTATACAGGGAAAGAATGAAACTGGTGCACGACAAAAACATTCTTGAGCGAAATTTTAAGCCGGGAGATGTTGTACTATTATTCAATTCGAGATTTAGGTTGTTTCCGGGAAAATTGAAATCAAGATGGTCAGGACCATTTCGTGTGCTAGAGATTCATCCCGCCGAAGCCGTAGAGATTTCTTTAAAAGATGGCTCTCACAAGTTCAGAGTCAATGGTCACAGGTTGAAACATTATTTAGGCATGGATGACATGAAAGTAGTATCGATGACTTATTTGCTAGCGCCAACAATGTTGAGCGAGCCTTAAGCCGATTGCCTGTGTCGTGCCGCGACATTAAATCAATCGCTTCATGGGAGGCAACCCATTGTAATGTTGTATTTTTCATGTCGTGACGTTAACTAAGGCGCTCGTTGGGAGGCAACCCAATTTGTAGTTGATTTTTAGTGTAGTCAGAATTTTTATTTTTTCTTTTAGGAACTAACATGTTTACAGGTAATTTCGGCAAGCGTACACTACATTTTGCTTCGCCCGGTCCCTAGCAAGCTAAGCCAGGTGTTAAGCCTTGCATCGCCTGATGGAAAACTCTCGTGGGATCTAGCCTCTCGAGGGAAAATACGAGGTGCATCTCGCGTTAAGCCTCGCGCCGCATGCCCATAAGCTCACGTTGGAGTTCGTCTCGTGTGGGGTAAAGCGAGGAAGCAACCTCGCATTGCCAGGTAAGTGCAGTGTTCGGTTATTTTAATTTCTTTTAACCCCTCCCCCCCCTCCCCCCTAAAACATAACCTAAATGCCCAAATACCTCACTACTCACAAAACACACTCAATCACGCATCCTCACCGCTCACGCCAAGAACACTGCCAAACCCCCTTCCTCACAAGCACTCTTCTGCTCTTTGTTTAACCAAAAACAACAATTCAAAGTCAATTCCTCCTTTTAACATCCAAGGCATGATTTTTACCTCCATTATTTTGCAACTTTGAGTAGGGTGAATGCATGTCATTGGACACAAATTTTGGGGTTGTTCTTCATTGTAACAATGTTTTTGTGTGTCCCAACCCCATGAACCCCATAGGAATGTTTTTGTTATTGTGTGAACAAGTGGTAGCACGGAACTCCCAAGCCGATTTGGGAGGGTGAGGAAATCCCTTATCCATACAAGCACTCCCATGGCAATAGTGCATGCTAAGTGTTTGTCATAATGCCTCAAAGGCATTTTTTGTCCCCATTAGAACCCCAGTCTCTGGGTTTGTAAGACTAGTGTTATGTAGTCGCGCATCACTTTAAACTTTTAAGTGTGGGGTGGCTCACCGGTAGCCCGATGCTTCGGAATTGGAGGAAGAACCCATGGGTCATTGCTTGATTCTCATGCTAAGAGAAGATGAGGTAAAGCCTGAGTAACCTCGAAAATTATTGAAAATCATTTGTTGAACTCTTAAGTGTGGGGTGGCAAGACTAGGTTTTGAAATGTTGCAATGCAGGTTAAACGCATTATTTCTCACTTGTGCATGTACGAAAATGGCTCCAAGGAAAGACACCAGAAAAGGCAAGGCCATATCTACTGCTCTATCGAAGGCTAATGCTACTTCCGCACCTGCCCCGAAGAAGAGAAAAGAGGGGGGGGGGGGGGGGGGGGGAGCTACTTCCAGCCAAGGTGAAAGACTTCAAGTCGTGGCAGCTATAGCAGCCACTCATCCACAACCTCAAGAACATCGGGAGTTTGGCATCAAAAGCATATCCCCACATGTTAAGGATTGGTACAGGCGTTGTAGGCTAAAACATGTACATCCGGAAGCTGCTATTCATGAGCGTCGCCTGCAAGCCAAGTACCAGGCAATTTGGAGAGGTATCAATGAGTTGCGGTTAAGTTATGTGTTTAGAAATACAGGGGATATAAATCTCAATCCGATTCGGGAATTCTATGTCGTGTTTGATCCAAATGATCCGGAACAGCGGTGGCTGATTCGGGGAAGGTTGACAGATTTTTTAGCCTCGGCCATATGCAATTTCTTAGGTGCTCCGGATGTTCCACAGGAACCTTTAGATGATTTCATCACCCGTCCTACATATCGAGAGTTGAGACACACTCTTTGTGGTGTCAATTCTATGGCAGCTTGGGTTCGGGATAAGAAAACAAATCGGCACAGGAAATTCCCCAAGAAGAAGATGAGGGTAGAGGCTCAAGTATGGCTGAAACTGATTAATACACGGCTCCTACCATGAAATCATGACACGCTTAATAGCCGTGAGAGGAGGTGTGTGCTATATTTTCTCATGACGGGTTAGAGGGTGAATGTGGGTCATTTGTTTCGCTACCAGATGTCTCTAGTAAGAACTAGTAAGAGGATCGATCGAATTCCATTTGAAAATATGTTAACTAAGTTCTTGAGACAAGAAGAGGTTGAGGTGGTGCCAGAGTTTGATCACATCATTGTTCAGCCTCTACGACTAACGGACATTACTAGCGTCCGGGTGAAGGAAGAGAATGCCATGCCATCAATGACAGGTGTCGAGCGCAATGCTCGCGATGACAGCTTTATGGCCCATTTATATGAGATGATGGGCTTGAAACTTTAGATTGGGGTGCGGTCGACCACTATGGAGGAGAGAGACATATTGGATGAGCGGTTCCCGCTCAACGCTCATGCTCAGCAGCTGGTTGGGCTAGGTGATGGCTACAGAATCCTCGCGGATGAGGATGTCAACACACCTGAGCAGTCCGAGGCCAAGCCGGAGTAGTAGATGATGAGGATGATGATGATGATGATGAAAAGGAAACACAAGATGAGGAGTAGGCAGCCTCAGAAGAGGAAGGCGATGGCGCAACTTGATCAGTGAGTTTTCCTACACCCTACTCAAGTTTTTCTTGTTTTGTTAGTTTGTGTATGCACAGAGGACATTGCATGAAATAAGTGTGGGGTGGTGACCTGTAAATATTAGTCTTGTTTTAGTTATTTGTTTTTAGTTAGTGTCGTCTTAGTTTTTTTTTAGAAAAAAAAAACACAAACAAATAAATTTTTTAGTGTCATCTTATACTTTTAGAAAAAAAAAAATGTAGAAAAAATTGGACTCTTTCCCACAATGGATCGCCTAGATATTTTTATTGAGGAAATTAAATCTAAAGGAAAGAAAGCAAAAAGATTTTCTTATAGGTAGTGTAATTTTCCCTTAGTTTTTCTTTGTGCCGCGATTCTTTTCCAAGGGTTTTTGGTTGAACCAGGTGTAGTTAGTTTTAATTTTTAGGAGTAGAAACCACTGGGCTATGAATTTGAATTGCAGTGATATCTCTTGACTGTGTTATGCCTTGAGAATAGTGAGTACTCTGGTTGTGACGCTTAGTCTCACTAGTTGACTCTAGTATAAGTACCTTAAAATCAGAGATTCTTAAATTTGCTTAACTGCTTTGACTAGAGTATCGAGATAAAACCAATCCCGAGTGAGTTATGTTCTATGTCTGTGTGAGGTTTGTATGTATTCTATGCATTTCAGTTGATGTCTAGAACTTTCCCGGTGTTTGTGCAAAGCGAAATAGTAGTCTTGTTTAGTCTGGGAAGTGATATAGGCGTTTCTTTGTTGAGCCAGATATACATAGTTTACCCACCTAGATGTCATATAACGTAGTTAGCCCCTTTGAGCATGTAATCCTGTTTCTTCGGTAACCACATTAGAAGCCTTACCCTTTTGTTTGAATTGATCATATAATTGGACCTTGTCACCTCTCATGAGCACTTGAATTGTGATGAATTGTGTAAAAGTTAAAGTGTGGGGTGCTGGTTTGGCTTTTGAGTGGAACAAATGAAATAAGGAGAAAGGTGCACCATTTTGAAAAGAAAAAAATTTGTATCAATAAAAGCCACTTGGATTGAAAGAAAAAGAAAAAAAATATATATATGTAGTTGTATTGCATGAAAAATAATTCTTGATAGTGGTGGCTAGTGATATACTTGTGCTTAAGGAAGTATGGGGTAATATACATTTATTTGAAGGTGGAGTTGTGATTTGACATCAGTATGGGCTTGAGTGTTAAAGTATATGCATTAGAGTGCTTAAGGGAGGTGTAGTAACTCATATCCAAATGTATCCTAACCGACCCGCAGCCTACATTACAACCAATTAAAGTCCTATTTGATCCTAGACTGAATGAGCTCGATTAATAGAGTATTACACTACGGGCAAGCCTATGGTGCATCATTTGTGGCATATGAATGTTATTTCTGAGAGAGAGTGAATTTTTCCTATCTTGAGTTCCTACGTTCTTAACATTCATTGTGTGTGGAACTAAGCTCTTTTTTGGGTGAGATCACGTGACCCATAACAGAAAGGTAATGTCATTGACCTCCATGTTAGAGTAAGTAAGTGAATTGTGAATAATACACGGTATTTGTGAATCAAATATTGAGGTGAAGATGATACACCTTTGTGCTTAGTCTATTTTAAAGATTCTTGGTGTGATGAATTAAGATAATTGCTTAAAAAGGTCATGACTATAAGTGTAGTTTGATTGCTCGAGGACGAGCAACGTTTAAGTGTGGGGGTATTGATATGTGGCTATAATTCCATATTTTAGTACATTATTTACCTTATATTTGATGTGCTTTAACATTAAAGTACACTTTATTCGCGCGTAATGGAGTCTATTTTATGTGTAGGTATATTGGAGATGAAAGTACAGAAAAAGGAATATTTAAAGTATAAAGCGTGCTCGAAAACAGTTTAAAAGAAGAAAGAAAGAAGTGAGTAGCGGAAAAATGAGAAACCTGGCGAAGCGAGCTACTGAGCTCGCATTAGAGCTGGTGAGGTGAGCCTTTGAGCTCGCGTGGGAGCAAGAGACGTGAGGGAAAAGGAGAGGTTGAGCTTGCATGGAGGCTGGCGTCGCATGGTGTGCAACGAGGTTCATCTCGCGTTTCACCTCACAAGGCACGGTCTGAGGCGCGCCCGATTCCGATTTTGAAGGCTTATTTCGTCTCCTGGTTTGACTAGAACTTGGGCTATGTTGTTTAGGTATTTTCCTACACATATTATTGATGTTAAACACCACTTTTGAAGGAGTTTTTGAGATCGGAGGCAATAATAGCTCGTGGAACACCCGTTATGAGATAGAATCATCGATTTCTACTTTCCTTCATCTTTACTTTGTAATTTATTTATGCAAAATACTTGGGATATTGTTACTATGAGTATGAGTAGCTAAACTTCTAATCTAGGATTTTTATGGAACCTATTGGAGGATGATTTTACGGTTACTTTAGTATAGATTTGATGTAGATTTTCTCTATTTGTTCAACTACATTTATATTGTGGTTGGTTGAAGAGCTCCCAATCGACTGTGCCTATTTAGTGTGTATTACTTGGAAGAGAGTGAATATTTAGGTAGTTGTTGAACAATATCACTCCTAATGTATATGAGAGATCAATACAGAGGGTTTAAATGTGGGATAAGGAATAACAAGAGCTTGGTGCGAACCGAGTGAGCCGTGACGTAGTGCTAGCTAGCGTAATTCGGAAGAATATGTCTAGTAAATTATGGTAGTTACTCGGGAGAGAATTACGACACTCAGAGAGCTCATGATAGGTAGAGAAAACTTAGGCAATTTATAGGAAACGTAGCAGAAAGGATTCCGACAATAGGGGAAACCAAAACCTTAGACCACTCCAATTCTTGTCTACAACCTGTTCGTAGTTAGTTATTAATTACTGCATTTTCATTATGTGATATTTAGTTAGTAAATATCCAATTTGTTATTTAAAATATTTCTGAAGATTGATTGCGTGAATTTGTGCGAGTCTAGTAGTTGTTCTTAATAGGTTAATTCCCTGTGGGATTCGATTTCAGACTTGTTAATCGGAATATATTTACAACGACCCGCTTAGTCCTTTTTATAAGGCATATGGGCGTGATCTATGTATCTTTTGAGAGGTTATGAACTTTTTATTCTCTTAATATGACATGTATGCTACAAATGACTTTATGAATTTAATGGTCTATCCATTTACTTGTATAGGACCTTCGAACTCTTAAAAAAATGATAGGGAATAAAGCTAGTGTCGAGGGTTCAATTTGTGAAGCATACTTGATAATGGAATCAACAAAATTGTTTTCTCATTATTTTGAACCTCATATCATGACACATAATCATAATGTGGCCCGTAATGATGATGGTGGTGTTATGGAAGATCTTGAAGGAAATTTATCAATATTCACTCATCCAAGCTGACTATGGGGAGAAAGAAAAAAGAGAAGTTTGTCCCTCGATGAAATCAAGGTAGCCCAAACTTATATTCTACTAAATTGTGTAGAGGTTGAGCCATTTGTAAGGTATCATTTTTTAATAATAATAAATATATCTATATATTTTGAGTCTCTATTTAACATAATTTGTTGCAATGAAGTATGTACATACAACGGTTGCAAGAAGAATTCCCCAATCTATATCAGGATCAAATAAATGAGAGTCTCGAAATGTGTTTTGCTATATGGTTCAAGGAATATGTAAGACTATAAAAATAATTATCTTTTAAGAAATTATGTACTTGAATTGGCTTGTTATATTTAACTAAGTCTTATAACTTTTTTGAAATAGGTTCGATGCAACCACACTGGGTACCAATTCTTGCGCAGTCTTGCTCATGGACCATTAATAAGCGCAAAATGTTATCCGGTGTATTTTGTTAATGGATACAAATTTCATACAGAATGTCATGGTAGTGCAAGATCAATAATTAATAGTGAAGTTTTTATCTCGGATCCAAATGTTGGTGATTATTATGGACTGATACACGAGATTATACAAGTGGAATACCGCGAAGAACTTTTAAAGCAAACAGTGTTATTCAAGTGTGAATGGCTTGATCCAACTGTGAATGTTCGTGTCAAGGAGCATAATTAAGACAAATTAGTCGATGTGAATCATCGTCGTCTTTTTAGAAAGTATGAACTTTTTATTTTTTCGATGCAAGCAACTCAAGTGTGTTATGTGCCTTATCCTATCACGAAAAAGGATCATGATGATTGGGTAGCTATTTTGAAAGTTAAACCTCGGGATGTTATTGAACTTCCTGATGAGGCAATAACATCAACTCCAGAACTGAATCGTCCATTTCAAATTGAAGAAGTTGAAGTCCATTTGATAGATATGAATTTCACCACTGATGAGAATATAATCTTACATGATCCAAATGGGGATGTAATTGAAATGGTTGAACCCATTGATGGTGGATTATTGATAGAGCATCACGAGTTCGAAGAAGAATCTTCAAAAGACGAGTATGAAACTGAGGATGAAAATGATGAGGATGATGAGGAAGAGTTTGAAGAAGAAACAGATGATGACTAGTGTGTTGATAAAAATGCACTACTATATTTTTATTGAGTTTTGTTTTTTAGTAATCTGTGTGGTATGTTATAAGTCATGTATCTATTTTATAGTATAATATATAGAGAATCAAATAGAATATCACATTTGTAGAATGGTATAGTATTATTCTAGCTTACGTTGTGTTGTACCTCTTTTTACATTAGTCTGACTCTTTTTCTGCAGCAGCAGAATAATGTTTATTATCAACTTAATAGTGTTACCTGATTAATATGTCTAAATTCAGAATTAGTTGGAGCCAAGATCGTTGTATTTTGGTTTAAAGAAGTTATCAAATTCAACAATTCAGTGAGTAATTCAAGCATTGGATAGTGCATGTATTTTTTTTTATTGTGTTATGTCTCTTTGTATCAATTTAATAGTATCTTTATGATATTGTCTTTAGCAGAACATTTTATTTTGAATCTTCATAAGACACATGTTATTTAGATATGCATTGTTTTATATATTTCTTTTATTTGTTTATTTTTTAGATATGCCTCGAGGTAGAGGTCGAGGTAGCGCAGGCCGTATAGGTAAATCTTCAGTTAGGGGTAATTTTGCTACTCGTCAAAATATGCCTACTGTTCCCATTCCCACAATTAGTCCTTAACAAGGTGGTACGAGTTCCTCAGGTGGAACAGATCACATCAATCAAGTTCAAATATTAGGTCCTAGTAGTACACTACTTATTCAAACATCAGGCCATGGTAGTACGCCAACTATTAATTTGGAACCATCTCCAAATACCCTTAATCAGATCAACACAACAGGTGAGGGTACATCTTCTGAAAGCAACATAGTAGATGAAACTGAGTGTAGCAGTACCCGTGGGCCAACGACGCTTCTTACTATTTCTCCTACAGGGTTAGTCCATACTTGTACTATTACTTTTGGTATATTTTTATCGATATATGGTATGCCTATAAATAATGTCTTCTAATTTGTCCAGGTTAGAGGCTTCATATGAATGCTCTGTGTGTATAACTATATCTTTCAAGCATGGACTTGATCCTAATGGAGTCAATTGAAAAAACGTCTCAGGTGAGATGAAAAAAAAAATTATTTTAGAGAATTCAAGGTATAGTCCATCACAATTGGATTTAGAAAGCATATTACCTTTTATATGTAATTTATTAATGTTATTACCTTATAAAATTAGATAAGAAGGAATGCTACTGGGATTCTTCAATTGATAGTGCAGTGCGGAACCAATGAGAGTGTAGGGAAACAAAAAGATACAGTGATTTTGTTAGCAAACTAAAATCAAATGGGGTGCAACCGGACACTATTCCAAATAATGTGTGGCAAAGTTGGATGAGACTTTGGAAAGATCCTAAGTGTGTTGAAAAGTCAGAAATAAATACAAAAAATTATTTTGCTGGGAGCGAAGTTGCCACTGGGACTCACATAGGTGGCTCTATCAGTTGTTGGGGAGCATCACAAGAGGCTTGTTAGTGTATATAAAATATCTGAAAATCTCATTTATCTTTGCTCTAATTCGAATCTGAATCTCATTTAAGTCGGTTACCTGAAGTTATGAGCTGCAGATTGTCTCTTGTTCTATTTTTAATAATTTGTGTTTGAGTTATGTTTATTTAACTTGTTGACCCAAGTCACTGCATAGTTTTGAAGATTGACAAATGTCTGACCAGTTGAACCAGGTCCATTATAGCACAGGTACTTGACCTGACGCGTTGGCACAAAAAACCTTATATGCATAGGAGATGAATGCAATTGTGAAGTATCAATGAACAAGGAGAGTATCTTCTAATGCAAAAAGGTTACAAATTGATGAGAGAATAGAAGTTGAATTCAGCAAGGACATAAACGAAGGAAGGAAGTTGAGTTTGATAAGAACTTGTTCTCTCAGGGAGAGTCGTACCATAACTCAACTAAATTTATAAATAATTGAAGTATTCTTTCTTGAATCAAGAACGCACAAGTGCAGAAGTGAATCAAGATCTGAAAGAAAAATTCCCAGATATTTTGCAAGCAGAATCACTGTGCGACACAAAGGCTACAAACCAGCTAGAAGAACCAGTTCCATCTGTTTATCATTGAGTCTAGTTGGTTGTAGTAGGAGTTTTAATATTGTATCTTTTCAGCTTTCATAGAAGCAATTGTAATAGGTACACATTCTTCAAGTTAGAGTTAACTTGAAGCTTGTAGAAATTAGCTAGGGGCTAGTTACTACAAAGGTATTAGAGTTAGTCCTAGGATTACAAAAAAGTTTATTTTGTAAGTCCGTTTGGCTTAGAGTTTTAGTGTAGAGTTTAAGAAAATCCTACTGAGGAGTAGGTCGTGATTTTTTCACCTTTTGAGCCAGGTGTTTTCCACGTAAAAATCTCTGTGTTTTTACTTTACTACTTTTATTATTCCGCAACAGTAGTAGTTGGAACACCAAGAAGAACCAGGTTCTTCTATTGAGACAACACTCGAAAATTGGGTACCACACAAAGTAAACTATCTTCTTGTGTGGTATTGACGTCTAAAACATCAACTGGTATCAGAGCAGCTTATCCTTGAAAGGCGAACACCTTGGAGAAGATCAAGATGAGTGCACCACCTGGAAATTGGGAANGTATTGACGTCTAAAACATCAATTGGTATCAGAGCAGGTTATCCTTGAAAGGCGAACACCTTGGAGAAGATCAAGATGAGTGCACCACCTGGAAATTGGGAAGGTTAATGAAATGCAAGACCACCACTCTTCAGTGGCCAGTATTACTCTTGGTGGAAAAACAGGATGAAGGATCACCTGATTGGAGAAGACTATGAACTCTGGGACATAGTCACTGATGGTCCTCTAGCTACCATGATGAAGACTGCTGAAGGTATAGATGTACCAAAAACTAGAGCTGATTCAACTGCTGAGGATCTGAAGAAATGGGAGAAGAATGCAAAGGCCAAAAAGTGGCTAGTGTGTGGACTAGGTCCAGACGAGTACCGCAGAATCCAAAGCCGCACCACTGCCAAAGAGATCTGGGATACCTTGCAAGTAGCCCATGAAAGAACACCTCAGGTAAAAAGGTCAAGAGGCACTGTACTATACTCTCAGTATGAAAACTTCACTATGAAACAAGGAGAGACTATCCAAGAGATGTACACAAGGTTCACAACCTTGACTAATGAACTGAAGTCTCTTGGAAGAGTCATTCTTGAAGAGGACATGGTTGAGAAGATCCTAACAAGGGTCTTGCCTATTTTCGGGGAAAGCAAAATCACTGCTATCCAGGAATCCAAAAATATGGCTACCCTGAGATTGGATGAGTTGATTAGAAACCTCACTNCAGATCTGGAAGATGATGAGATGGCCATGATCACCAAAGAATTCAGAAACTTTCTCATGAGGAAGAAGGGCATCTCTAGAGGAGGAAACTACAACAAAGCAAAAGCTCCAGAAAGGCCAACCAACGAGGGATGCTATAAATGTGGTAAGACTGCCCATCTCATCAAACACTGTCCTTAGTGGGATGTAGAATAGAAAAAGGAGAGATATGAGAGAAGGAACAGGTCCAACCCAAGAAAACCACAACAAAGGCTATGGTTGCTGCTTGGGGGGAAAGTTCAGATGAGGAATCAGAAGATGGGGAGACTGAAGATCAGGCGCTCATGGCAATTGGAGAATCTGATGAGGAATCACATGAAGAACCAGAGGTAAGTATCTCCCATCTTAAAAACAAAGTAAAGTTCCTATCTAAGGAAAAACTCTCTGAGTTACTACTTGATTTCATAGATGATTCTGAGGAAACAACCAAAGAGAAGGATCAACTATCTAATGAATATGCAATGCTAAAAGCAAATAGCATGAACCTAGAAATCAGAGTCAGTGAATCTGAAAAGAAAAATACTAACTTGTTGAACCAGGTTCATCCACTTGAAACTGAGATTCTAGAACTAATATTTGAAAACTTAAAGCTAAAGCTAGGATCTAGTAAAACGATTGTTGATTATTCTCATATCATGTTAGAAGAAAATGTGGGAAAGCTAAAAGATAAGATGTATGCAAAGGACGAACAAATAAGAACTCTTAATGAAGAACTTGGAAAAGTCAAACATGAATTAGATCGAACTTGTAAATGGAATAAATCCTCTGATGCCCTGATATGGCTTCAAGAAAATCACAGTAGCAACAGGAGAGGGATTGGCTTTGGAAGCCAATTGCCCAAGTGGGATCCCAAAAGCAAATATCTCACTCTCCCTTAGAATAAAATCNTGAAGAACTTGGCAAAGTCAAACATGAATTAGATCGAACTTGTAAATGGAATAAATCCTCTGATGCCCTGATATGGCTTCAAGAAAATCACAGTAGCAACAGGAGAGGGATTGGCTTTGGAAGCCAATTGCCCAAGTGGGATCCCAAAAGCAAATATCTCACTCTCCCTTAGAATAAAATCTGCACCCATTGTGGTAAGACTGG
>ML387884.1:95431-157806 GCA_005239525.1 Nicotiana knightiana | reverse complement strand
GGCCAGGAAAAATTTGATTCATCCATTCTCTCATAGAAAAGGACCCAAACTAGTTTGAGTTCTTAAAAGAAACCCATGATTCTTTTTTAGGTTCACGTGAGAGGAGCCAACCAAATTTGGTATTTGGATAGTGGCTACTCAAAGCATATGACTGGGAACATGGAACAATTCCTTTCACTTGAAAGTCTTAAAGGAGGAAATGTCTCCTTTGGAAACGGAAAGAAAGGTGAAATTATTGGGGTTGGTAAGGTAGGTAAGGATGACACACGATCCATTGAACATGTGTATCTAATAAATGGCTTGAAATATAGCCTTATCAGCGTATCACAACTGTGTGACAGAGGTAACCTGGTTTCTTTCATTTCCAAAAAATGTTTTGTGATTAACCTGCTTACTGAAAATATTGTTTTGCAGGGAAAAAGAATGAATAACATCTATGTCATAGACTTGTCCACACTGTCTGAAAATGAACTCACTTGCCTAAGTGTGTTGGACAGTGATCCCCTCTTGTGGCACAAACGACTTGGTCATGCGAGTCTGACTCAGCTTAACAAACTAGTCTCTAAGGACTTCCTAACATTAAGTTCAAGGAGGACAAAGTTTGTGAGTAATGTGCTAGGGGGAAGCAGGTAAGGTCCTCTTTCAAAAGTAAGAAAATAGTCAGTACCACCAGGATGTTGGAACTGGTTCATATGGATCTATGTGGTCTTATGAGAACTCAGAGTAGAGGTGGTAAGAGATATGTGATGGTGCTAGTTGCTGATTATTCAAGGTTCACTTAGACCTTATTCCTGGCATCTAAGGATGAAGCATTTGATATGTTCACCTCATTTGTCAAGAAAACTCAAAATCAATTAGGACATCAACTAGCATCAATAAGATCTGACCACGGTACTGTATTTGAAAATGCTTAGTTTGCTGAGTTCTGTGATGAACATGGTGTTAATCATAATTTTTCTGCTCCTAGAATCCCACAGCAAAATGGGGTTGCTGAAAGGAAAAACAGAACTCTTGAAGACATGGCAAGAACCATGCTTCTATCTAGCAAACTACCTCACAGTTCTAGGCTGAAGCAATAAACACTGCTTGTTACATAATTAATAGATGCATGACGAGACCTTTGTTAGAGAAAACTCCCTATGAATTACTTAAAGGGAGAAAGCCCAACATATCCCACTTTAGGGCTTTTGGATGCAAGTGTTTTGTGCATAATAATGGCAAAGATTCCCTAGGAAAATTTGACCCCAGAAGTGATGAGGAAGTATTCTTGGGATATTCATCACATAGCAAAGCCTATAAAGTGTATAATAAAAGAAGTATGTGTGTAGAAGAAAGTATACATGTTGTCTTTGATAAAACTATCATTCTTGCTGAGAGACAGGAATCTGAAGATGAGGAGCTTGGACTGGTGAGAAGCAGTGATCACATTGAAGAAAACATGGAAGGTGGAACAGGTTATGGACCAGGTTCAACTACTCCAAACAACATGACAGGGGGAATTCAACATATGCAACCTGGCCCTGATCCTGCTCCACATCAACAAGACACTATGGAATTGTCTAGGAATGAACAACTGGTACTCAAACCACACAGATATCAGAGTTCTCACCCTCTTGAGAATATCGTAAAAGATTTGGCATCCGGAATCAAAACAAGATCATCCTTGAAAAATCTGTGTGTGTTTGATGCCTTTCTATCCATGATCGAACCAAAGAACATTGGGGAAGCCCTACAAGATGCTGATTGGGTAAATTCCATGCAAGAAGAGCTGAATCAGTTTGAAAGAAGTCAAGTATGGCACTTCGTACCTATGCCACTAGACAGATCAGTGATTGGCACCAAGTGGGTCTTTAGGAACAAGCTCGATGAGGATGGAACCGTTAAAAGGAATAAGGCAAGACTGGAGGAAACCAGACTTCTTATAGCATTTGCTGCACACATGGAATTCACTCTTCATCAGATGGATGTTAAGAGTGCCTTTCTCAATGGCTATCTGAAGGAAGATGTATTTGTCAAGCAGCCTCCAGGTTTTGAAAGCAAGGAGTCACCTGACCATGTATACAAACTAAAAAAGGCTCTATATGGTCTCAAACAAGCACCAAGAGCATGGTACAAATGATTATCAAAATTCCTACTAGAACATGGGTACAAATGAGGAAAAATTGACAGTACCTTGTTCTTAAGGGAAATGGTAAGGATCTCCTGGTTGTGCAAATATATGTGGATGATATTATATTTGGGGTGACTTCTGAAAAATTGAGCAAGGATTCTGCTATGCTAATTGAAAGTGAGTTTGAGATGAGTATGATGGGTGAGCTAAAATTTTTCTTAGGCTTGCAAATCAAGCAAAACCCAAATGGAACAATGATCCACTAAAAAAAGTATGTGAAAGAATTGCTCAAGAAGTTTAAAAAGGAAGACTCAAAGGAAATAGACACTCCCATAGCCACAACTACAAAATTGGATGTGGATGAACCTGGTTCATCTGTTGATCAGAAGCTATACATAGGGATGAGTGGGTCTCTATTATATCTCACTGCTAGCAGACCTGATATTGTGTTCAGCGTGGGACTGTGTGGTAGGTTTCAGGAAAATCCAAAGGAGTCCCATCTCACTACAGTAAAGAAAATTTTGAGATATTTGAAAGGCACCACTGATTTGTTCCTTTGGTATCCTAAAGGTAGTAATTTCGACCTTGTAGGATATGCTGATGCTGATTATGCAGGATTCCTGGTTGACAGGAAAAGTACTTCAGGTATGGCTCACTTTCTGTGTTCATACCTTGTGTCTTGGACTACCAAGAAACAAAATTCAGTAGCCTTGTCTACTGCTGAGGCTGAATATGTGGTTGCAGCTTCTTGCTGTGCTCAGTTGCTATGAATCAAGTAACAAATCATGGACTTTGGTATAGATGTGGGATACATTCTTATTTTTTGTGACAACACTAGTGCAATTAGTATGGCGAAGAACCCGATTCATCATAAGAGAACTAAGCACATAGATGTTAGGCACCATTTCCTGAGGGATAACTATGAAAAAGGAATGATCTCAATTGAATTTTGTGCTACTGATTAAGAAATTACAGATATCTTTACTAAAGCACTGAATAGGGAGCATTTTGAGAGAAACATGCTTGAATTAGGGATGATTAAAATCACCTGATTGAAAAGTTGAAATTTGTTTTTTGGCTAGAAACACTAATATAGATAATCAACCAGTCTAATCATTGCTCATCATCATTACTTTACTGTCATACTCTCTTTTCATGTATTAATATGATTCTTTGGTTGCAAATGATGTTTCTATATCTTTGTAAATTGAGGCAAATTAAGGACTTCAACACGATGAACCTGGTTCATCTCTGCTGGTTCATTTGATTGACAAGGTACGTGCTTATCTCCATACAATTATTGAACTAATTACAGTCACGCATGAGCATGATTCTATCTATATTTGGTTCATTTCAAAATCCTTGTACTAATCCCTAAATGAACCCATTCCAAGAAGTCACATCAATACTCAATTAGCCTAGAAGTAGGGAACTCTTAATTGTCAAATCAATGACACTCCTACAACTATTAGACTTCCGCTTAAATAAATTTTCTACCCGTTGTGTAATTAATAGCCATATCTTATATAAGGGTCATAATTACTCTCCTCTTCATAAAGTAACCGTCGAACCTATAACATTAGTCTTCAAACCCAAAAACTGATCACTCTTTCTTTTCTTCCTTAAACTTCACTCATAATCATGTCTTCACCATTATTTGCTTCATCTTCTTCATCACCAAATCGTGACTACGATGGAGGGAAGTATGAATCTGATTCTAATTCTCCATCGGTATACAGTTCTCAATCTTCAAAAAAAACCACAACCCCTGAAAACCCTCCTATTCCTGAAAACCCTCCTGTTCCAGAACCCACATCTAACCCTAACCCAGCCCCTCGTGGTCGTCGTGTAAAGGTTCTTGCCAGAAAATTCGTGGCTTCTAGTTCACGTGCAAAATTCTTAGAAGCAATTCTGCAGGCTGAAAAGGATAATAAGTCAGAGTCTTCAAGTGAATCTTTTAAATCAGCCAACGAGGATGAAGCACCTGGTTCATCAAATTTTGAACAAGGTAATCTTGATGTAATTTCTGAGTCTGCTAATGCTGAGAACAAATTTGTTCTGGTTGGGTCGGTAGTGGATATTAAAGTACCTAGTAGGCAAAGAAAATCAGAAAAAGGTAAAGTTCTTAAGGGAAAGGGATTTGGGGAGGATGGTAATACATTGACTATTTGTGGTTCCATTCCTGAGAAGGTTGGATAAGATGTCATAGAGATAGGGGGAAGTGTAGTCGAGGAAGCAGCGGCAGGTCTAGCAAGCTTGAAGAAAGGAGCAGATGAACCTAGTTCATCTGGGGATGAAACGTTGGCTGAAAGGCTAAGGAAACTGGGGGAGTCCTATAACCCCAAGAAAAGGAGGACTCAGAAGTCCAAAAAGGCCACTAACCCAGTTCCTTCCAAGAAGAGGAAAACTTCTATAGTTGTTGATGCTCCTGTTCCTAAGGTGCGTGCTACACGCAGTGCTGTGAGAGAGGAGGAAAAACTGTTTGAGAAGGCTCTGCTTGAGAGCAAGAAAAAGAGAGCTACAAAGGGAAAGGCTAAAGTGGGAGAGCCTGTGAAGGCTGTTGTTGTTGAAGAGGATATGATGGACCTGGTCCATCATGAGGAGCAGACTGCTCCTGCTGTGGTTGAGTCACCAAAATAAAAAGGGATGAGGCTTCTTCGAAGAAGTCAGCTAAAGTGTCTGCCACACCGACAAGAACCGTTAAAAGAACCAGGTCCAAGGCAAGAAAAGTGAAGGTCGTTGAAAAAGATGATGATAGAGAGTGGAGTGGAGAATACGAGGGGGAAGTTGGTGAGGTGAATACTGACATAATCACCTTGTTTGGTAAAAGAACAATTCTGAAGGGAAAGTTGTTGAAGGATCTTGAGGAACCTGGGATGAGAAATCTGCTGGACAAACCGGATGTTCAGGGGTGGAAGAACATGGTTCTTCATATTGAAGGAAGGTTGGCTAGAGCTAAACTGGTGTAATTCATGGGTAATGCAGTGGTTAAGGACGGCAGGGTCATTACCATAGTCAAAGGAATTCAAGTTTCCTTTGATACTAAAGAACTGGGAGAAATTCTGCAAATTCCTGCTGAGGGTTATGAGGATTACACGAGGCAAAGATGGCCTAGTTTGGATGGGATGGCCTCAGCAATCAATATTACCAGATTCTTCAGTGACAATGAAAGGGAAATTGAACCCAGGCCAGTCTACAAAACTGTAATGAAGCCAAAACACAAGTTGCTCTTCGAGTTTGTCATCAAGTTCTTGCTGCCAAGACAAGAAAGAAGGCACATAGCCAACTATATGGATCTGACCTTGATGGAATGTTTGTTTAGGGGTAAGCAGATAAATTGGCCAGCCTTCATCATCCAACTCTTGGACAGAGTTGCGAATGCAACAAAAGCACATGCGATTCCATATGGCTTTATTCTGACTACTGTGCTTACTCATTTTAATGTTCCTATGAAAAAAGGCTGAGATGGCTATTGCCAAGGACTATTTTGGGAAGGACACTTTGCTAATTTGCGATTATACTGTCAATGTTCCTGCAGATGAACCTGGTTCATCTAGGGAGCAGCCTGTCAACAACAAAGTTTGAACTCTGGTGCAGGAAAGCGAGATCAAGGATATGGAGATCCTTTGTTTGAAGTCTCGTTTGATACAGGTTGAATCTGAGCGAGATGCTCTCAGGGCCGATTTAGCAAAAGAGAAGGAAAAGAACGAGGGTGTCCTTAATCAGATGCTTTCTCTTCTACAAACCAAGACCACAACCTCCTCTGTACCTTCCAATCCTTAGGCTGTCCAGAGCTTCCAAAACCCCTCTTTAGACCAGTTGTTCAGTTTCTTTTGTTTTTATTCTGTTTTCTCATGGTTAAGGCTGTTTTTGTTTTGTTTGTATGGTGTTTGATGTACGTTCCTAATCAATGAACTTTTGCTGTTTTGTTATTGACTTGTCTCAAATTCTTAGATAGCTTACATTTATTGGTTACTTATGATGATTAATCATGTTTGCACCTGCAGTAGCCTCAATGGCCATGAGTAATTATTAACAACACTGGTAAGTTTATCATTTTGCAAAATTTTCGATGATACCAAAAGGGGAAGAAAAATGCTTTTATAATTAAAGTGATATTTATAACCTATTGAACCTGGTTTCTCTATGATAAATGCTTGAAAAACATTCAGAGGGTTTAAGTTGTATACATAGAGAAGCACAGAGTTTGTCATCATCAAAAATGGGGAATTTGTTGACCCAAGTCACTACATAGTTTTGAAGATTAACAAATGTCTGACCAGTTGAACCAGGTCCATTATAGCACACGTACTTGACCTAACGCGTTGGCACAAAAAACCTTATATGCATAGGAGATGAATGAGATTGTGAAGTATCAATGAACAAAGAGAGTATCTTCTAATGTGAAAAGGTTGCAAATTGATGAGAGAATAGAAGTTGAATTCAGCAAGGACAGAAATGAAGGAAGGAAGTTGAGTTTGATAACAACTTGTTCTCCCAGGTAGAGTCGTACCAGAACTCAACTGACTTTATAAATAATTGAAGTATTCTTGCTTGAATCAAGAACGCACAAGTGCAGAAGTGAATCAAGATCTGAAAGCAAAATTCCCAGATGTTTTGCAAGCAGAATTACTGTGCGACACAAAGGCTACATACCAGCTAGAAGAACCAGTTCCATCTGTTTATCATTGAGTCTAGTTGGTTGTAGTAGGAGTTTTAATATTGTATCTTTTCAGCTTTCATAGATGAAATTGTAATAGGTATGCATTGTTCAAGTTAGAGTTAACTTGAAGCTTGTAGAAATTAGCTAGAGGCTAGTTACTACAAAGGGATTAGAGTTAGTCCTAGGATTACAAAAGAGTTTATT
This sequence comes from Nicotiana knightiana, assembly GCA_005239525.1. Classification (NCBI taxonomy): domain Eukaryota; kingdom Viridiplantae; phylum Streptophyta; class Magnoliopsida; order Solanales; family Solanaceae; genus Nicotiana; species Nicotiana knightiana. The sequence continues at coordinate 150,829 of ML387884.1, read as the reverse complement.
TTGTAAGTCCGTTTGGCTCAGAGTTTTAGTGAAGAGTTTGAGCAAATCCTACTGAGGAGTAGGTCGTGGTTTTTTCACCTTTTGAGCTAGGTGTTTTCCACGTAAAAATCTCTGTATTTTTACTTTACTGTTTTTATTATTCCGCAACAATAGTAGTTGGAGCACCAAGAAGAACCAGGTTCTTTTATTGAGACAGCACTCGAAAATTGGGTACCACACAAAGTAAACTATCTTCTTTTGTGGTATTGACGTCTAAAACATGAGAACTTTTGTGCATTGGTAGGACTTGCATTTCCTTATAAGCTGACACATGACTGTCCAGCGAGTCTACCTCATTCCCTTTTTCCTCATCTGCTTGATCTGCCCAGCTTTTTGATATATGCTCATCTTCATCTTCCTCATATTTTTTGTATGAATCATAGTCATACTCTCCTTCTTCATAATTAGTTCTTTCCTTACGATTCTTTGTTGCAGAAGACATCAGTGACAATGTTTGTTGATTGTGTGACATGTAAGCTGAATTTTCTGATCGCCTAGTAAAATCATTAGGTGGTATATCATGATTTGAAGTATTCAGGCCAACACAAACATATTTGTTCCCCACTGATAAGTAAGCATTGGGTGGATCAGGGAAGATGTTTCCAGTGTGTGTATTGATGGGGCTCAGATTTTCCAGCATTTTGGTTCCAATTGGTGCTAAGTTAAAAGTAGTAGGTTTAACTGAATCAACCTCCATACTCTTTAGATCCTTGGGATTCATAATCTCATCTAGATAGTTATTCATCAAAACCTCATAGAAGTTGTGTGCACAACTCCATTGCACCTGTAGATTGGTCATCATGCTGCTTTTTGTCTCCAACAGTTGAATTCTGTGATGTAGTAATTTTGTTATGAGCTATTGTGGTCCAGCCTCTATATTTTCCTTCGCATTGTTGCCCATTGTACAGTCATTCAATATACATATATAGATGCACCATATTTTCCATCAGGATCACTGATGGACTTTGCAGCAACTTGCCCAGGAGTTTTATCCACAGTTAATTTCAAAGAACCAGTAGGTTTCAAACCCCATTTGCTGCCTGCTCCATTCTAGCTGAACCTTTTAGTTTTTTAGACTCTATATTTCCCACCTTAGACCCTGTAGAAGCTGCGTATTTTGATGCCTCAACACCCAAAGTAACTGTTTGTTGAATTACCTCTGTGTGTACACGCTCCCTAGCTGTTTGCAATGGAACAGTGGCTGCCAGATTTGAGACTGAAATCTGCCTTACTGAACATCCTATTAGGTATTGTAGAAGCTGCATACTCCAATTCCGTAACATCTACACGATCAACTGATGTTTCTGCTCTAACACGAACATCTAACTCATGTGCTTGAAGTTATGGTTTGAGAATTTATTTTTTAAAAATATTTGCTGGAACTGCACTAAATTTGCCTGAAAAGTCAAGCACCTGCCCAGTTCCTTTCTCCTTCCCCTCTGTTAAATTTTGTACACTAGTTTGCTCTTGTCCATTAGATTCTTGATGCCCAACTTCATCAGCTTTTTGCGCAGCAACTTGACCCTTATATCAGCAACATCCTGCACAGTTCCTGCTGAATGGTGAGGTTCTTTAACTTCTAAATTCACTGCTTTATACCCTGTAGTAGCTTTATCCTCTAATGCCAAAACACCTACATGTTCTTGCCCCACAACATCCACAATGTTAGCCTTCACACCTGCTGAATTATCCACATATATAATTGAAAATATCTAGATGCTTTGTTTCTTCAGAATGAAATATAAGGCAAAAACAGTTGGCTATAGTTGTTATTATGGATCAACAAAGACTAGTAATTCCTTTATGTGTTATTTCCAATCTCATTTTTACACAAACGTTTTTTGCCAATCTTCTTAATTGAATAACTTTTGTAAAGGATGTTATAAGGAGTCGAGATCCAACACCAAGTGAGTTGCATTTGTACGTCCATACACATGGTAATGATGGAAAATCTTTTCTTGCTGAGAAATCCCGAATTGTACATGTAAGATAACTTTTTAATTAATTTTATTGGCTTTACTTTCATATATTTTTTTATTTTGTAAATTGAATGCTCAATATTATTTAGTCTTTCTATTTCACTAATTATTAACTCTTCTATAGGAAAAATATCAGAAGATATAAAACAACAAACACAGACTCAATCTGATATTGATTAGTGTAAAGCATATTATCAAGCCGTGGGAGGAGAAAAGAAAAGAAGAGTATATGGTCTTGGATCTTAAGCAAAATGCTACTACCGGCCAAATCTTCATGACTCTTTTGGATCTGATGCTACATCGTCAACAACACCTCCAAATGCTCAATCAACACCGACAGAGAATCTGGATGAGTTAGTGATGCGATTGATTCCTGCACTGACAGATTACATAGTTTCTGTAATTGTTGAGAGGGTACGCGAATTAGTTTCCTTACCCTCGTATCAGCTAAATACTGATCTTACCAACCACCCATTAGATATGTCACCTACAGTTCCTACATCTTCTACTCCTGCAAACAATTATGAGGTTCATACATTGGGTTCTGCTGATGACCGTAACTCTCGAGTCTCGCATAGTTAGCCTATTTGGTTTGGATTTTATTGTTGGTCCTTGTGGATTTTTTGTACTTAACGATACCGTTATATGCATTATTCTATATATTTTGGACCTTGTTAAATATATTGTGAATTTATATTAATATCATGGACTTTTTATTAAGTGTATTAAATAGCTTTTATGTAATACGCTTGAATAGAGTACATTTAAAATAATAAATAAAAATAATTTTAGGAAATTAGCAATAAATTAAAAATAAATTAGCGACGGATACTTTTTGTAGCTAAAATTACCAAGTAAAATTAAATCTTGCGACGAATTGGCGACAAAAGATTTTTGTTGCAAAAAGCAGGAAGAATTAGACACGACTAGCGATAGACAATTTCTTCACTAGTAAGAACAAATGATGAATTTTGGTATGTATTGTAGCGACAAAAGTCGTCAAAATAGCGGCAGAAACAAGCAATATAGCGAATGTTATTTCCATCGCTAAACTTTGCTAGAGATATATTCCGTTCTGTAACGAGCCGACCGGTCGTTTTGAGGATTTGAGCTCCTTTCGGCGGTGTAAGGTCTTGAGAAGCTCATGTTATGTGTATCAACTTGCGTGCATGGTTGAATTCAGTTACCAGATGATCCGAAGTCGAATCGGAAGAAGAAATCTAGTTTTGGAATCTTAAGCGGTGGGAATTTGACCGGAATTTGAATTTTGTGTAAACTGCTCCGGAATGAGTTTTGGATGATGTCAACAACTTTGTGTGATGATTTTGTACTTAGGCGTGCATCGGGATTTTGATTCAGAGGTCCGTAGGGTGATTTGGAACATTTCGGCGAAAGTTGAAGTTTGGAAAGTGGAAAGGTTTGACCAATGGTTGACTTTGGTGATATTGGGGACGGAATGCGATTCCGAAAATTGGAACATCTCCGTTATACCATTTGGGACCTGCCTGTAAAATTTGACGTCATTCCGAGATGGTTTGATTGGTTTCGGCACAAGTCTCGGAGTTGTGTTGCGCAACTCGATCCCACCATATAATATCAATATCATAATTCACCCTTATTTCACCATAACAATACACCCTTATATCACTTGTTATGGTGTGCAACCTGATCCCACCGTATAATATCAACATCATAATATAAATATCCTCCCTTATTTCACCTGTTGCGGCGTGCAACCCGATCATGTTTACAATAATTTAAATCAACAACAACAATTCAATAACTCCATTTATAATAATTTCTACAATCAAGGGTTTCAGTACACAACAACAAAGGAACCACATAGAACCAGGAGGAACATAACAAATTTTACAAGGATCACCATGCAGGTAAGGTACGTGATAACTAAGTATGCAATCACAACAATTAGGACAAGTAGCAGAAAAGTACAATACATAGAAGAAACTTAACAATTAATGGGTAGCAAGACAATAAGGAAAACAGTAACTTCAACTAGGGCATATAAGGTCAAATAATGAGTAAGAAGTACCGTTAGGTGCTAACAGCGTCAAATAAAGCATGTAAGAGTGAACTAACAATGAGATACCACATGTTATGACAATTCAATTAAAGGCACGAAAAGACACTATACAATCTCAACCGGTAAAATACCACATATAGACCGTGTACCTACTCGTCACCTTCTATACACGGCTTTCACATAACAAGATATCACAATTAACTCAATTCCTAAGGGGTGGTTTCCTCCACACAAAGTTAGACAAGACACTTACCTCAATTCGGCCAACTCAATACTCAATTTTGCTTTACCTTTACCAATTCGCCATTGCTCGGCTCAATCTAGAAAAAGATGACTTAAATACATCAAACAACGCAAGAGAAAATAATTTCAATTAACAAAGCTATGATCCTTATACAATTTGCAAAAAGTCAACAAAAGTCAACTCCCCGGGCCCGCTCCTCGAAACCCGATAAAATTTAAAAAACCCGAACACTCATTCCGATAGGAGCTTACCATACCAAAATTATCAAATTCCGATACCAATTCGTCCTTCGAATCATCATTTTACATTATTGAAAGATTTTAGAATTTTCCCCAAATTTTCTTTAGATTCTCATGAATTTGATGTTAAATCTATGGTATAATCACATAATGTAATTGAAAATTTTCTAGAGGCACTTAGCCAATGATTTGATATGAAAATCCTTCTAAACATTGTCCATTCTCACCCCTAAAAACCTTTTCTGAACCTCTCAAAAACTCGAAAAAAAGATTCACGCAAATCATAGTACACTGTTTAGCTACTCGTAACCTCAAAATGACCAATCAGGTCGTTACAACATTAGACAAGTTGAGTCAGTGAAGAGTTTGAATTCCTACAGGCATGATATCTATAAGTGTACATAAGCACGCTATGATAAAATAACAAGTAGAACACATAGGTCTTATAGGCATGCTTTCTGCCCATTTGTGAAATTCAAAGCATCTCAGCCCCCTTTTATTAACTTCCCCATCATTCGTTATTACAAGTTATTATAGACCATAAGAATGATTACAGACCCAAACATGAATACCGAATAACCTAGTAAAACATTTGTGCCTTCAAACAGGCTTAGAACTCCATATGGACTGTAGGTCCAAACTCCAAATGCATACAATGCATCCTAGACTTCCAGCACCACAGCAGGTCCAACATACCATGCCCAAATGAATGACTTACTTTACCCAAATGGATGCCAAGTTTAGCCATACAAGCAAAAAATTATTTAAAGAGGTTAAATATAGCTAACGACATCTCTAGTTAAGACATATAAACAGAGCTAGGCTAAATTGAATGCACATAAGATAAATATGAGGCAAGTCGAGGCTTGTAATTCCAAAAACAAAGTTTAAGAGAGACAAACTTGACCACAATAGGATAATCAATGTAACGACCCGACTGGTCGTTTTTGAGCTCTACATATTGTTCAGCGGTTGGAAGTCATGAGCAGCTCCATTTCAGGTATTATCACTCGTAGGCATGGTCGGAGTTGAATTTCAGGAAGTTTAGAGTCAATTGGAAAGAAAATTCTCATTTCAGAAGCCTTAAGTTGGAGAAATGGACTAAGATTGGAATTTTGAGTAAACGACCTCTGAATCAGAATTTGAAGGTTCCTGCATGTTCGTATGATGATTTCAGACTTGGGCATATGTCCGGATCAGGTTTTGGATAACCCGGGAGCGTTTCGGCGTATATTATAGAAGTCAGCATTTTGAAGAAAATTTCCTAAGTTTGGCTTGAAGCGCATTTCAGTGATATTGATGTCCGTTTGGATTCTGAGCTTGGGAATAGCTCCGTATGGTGATTCTGGAGTTGGGAGAGCGATCGAAAGTGAATTCGGCTGTCCGTAGGTCATTTTGAAGTCATTTGGCTAAAGATAGAAATTTAAAGGTTTTTGAGAATCCGACTGGAAGTGGAAATTTTGATATCAGGGTCAGAATGCAATTCCGGAAGTTGTAGCAGGTCCGTAATATTGAATATGACTTGTGTGCAAAATTTGAGGTCAATCGGACGTGATTCGATTGGTTTCGGCATCGAATGTGGAAGTTTGAAATTGCAAGTTCTTAAAGTTTGAATTTAAAGTGATTCGTTAATTCGGTGTTATTTGATATGATCTGATGCCTCGAGCAAGTCCGCACTATGTTTTGGAATAGGGTTGTGTAATTGGACGGGGTCCCAGGGGCCTCGGGTGGATTCGGGTGTTTATCGAATCAAGTTTGGAGTTTGAAGAAGGCCGAGGTTGCTGTCATCTGGTGTGACCGCACATGCGAGGCTTGGGCTGCAGGTGCGGAGCCGCAAGTGCAGCTTTGGCGTTGCAAGTATGAATGGTTGCTGGTTATGGAGTTTCCACACCTGCGAAGCCGCAGATGTAGACAATGAGCGCAGGTGCACGTTTTGGCTTGAGCTGAGGAATGCCGCAGGTTCGGAAGTTTGGGCGCACTTGAGGAATCGCAGGTGCGAGAGGTGGCCTGGGCAGAATGTTTTAAACGTGGATCTTGGCTCAGTTTCTCCCATTTTCGTTTGGGTATGGGCGACATGGAGGAGCTACAAGAGGGATTTTCATCATGCATCACTAGGTAAGTGATTCCTTCATGTTTTTGAGTTAAATACAAGTTATATACATGGATTAGACATGGAAATTAGTAGGAAAATTTGGGATTTTAGAAGAAAGACCTAGAAAATTGTATTTCGGATTTCTACCACGATTTGAGCATGGAACATAGAGCAAATTGTATTTTTGAGTTAGTAAGACCATGGATAGGGTATATCTTCGAGAAATTTTGGAATCCGGGCACGTGGGCCCGAGGGCATTTTTGTCAATTCACTGAGCGGAGCTGGGAAAGTATATAATTTAAGTTTGTTACGAGTATTAGAATGAATTTTCATTGCTTTACCCATTATTTGGTAGTTTTGGGGTGTTGTGCATCCATTGGAGTCGTCGGAAGGGCTTGGAAGCCGGTTATGGAATGTCGGAGCGAGGTAGGTCTCCTTTCTAACTTAGTGAGGGGGAATTGTCCCCCTAGCTGAACTAATTAAGTATGTGCTACTATCTGCGGGGGCTACGTACGCACGAGGTGACGGGAGTCCGTGCGTAGCTACAATTATGCCATGTCCGGGTAGTCTAGGACCCACTAGCATGCCTTACGTGTTGTACATGTGATCGTGCCAATGATATTAGACTGATAATGCTATTGAATTTGTAACTTATTTCCTACGAAGGCTAGAGTGTATCTTCTTAATCATTTAAAAGAGAATTGACTCCTCGGTGGATAATTGTATTTCGACTAAGGTTATATTATTGAATATTATAAAACTTGGCAAATGAATTTTGAAAAAAGATTTAAATACTGTTTGGTGATTTTTAAAAGAGAAATTTGTCATTTACTTGAGTGTTTGTTTTCCAGACGTAGTCGGGGTGGACTGTTGATCGTTCATGACTGCATGTGACCGCTTCGCAATTTAAATTTCGCGAGAGGAGTGTTATTTCCCCCATTCTCATGGGAGCGGGCTGTACGCCACATCGGATTGAAAGATGCACTTATGGTTTGGGCCGTTCGACCCTCGACAGTGCATAGATATTATTATTCTATGGCAAAGGTGCAATTATGGTTCAGGTCGTTCGACCCTCGGTAGGGCACATAGATGATTATTATGATGGCTCAGGACGGTTGTCCTTATGCCGTATGCGCATGCTAAATTGTTAAACATTTTTCATGAATTTTGAAGTGATAAGATATTTGGGGGAAAATAAAGAAGTAATTGTTTATTTAAGGTATTTGGGGGGAACTGAGGAAGTAGTACCTGTTTGTTTACTTTCAGTATTTATTTGAATTACAGTTATCCGTAATGCTTACTGTTTTATCATCCTCGTATGCCTATATTGATATCATATTGTGTTAAATTAATTAGTTGGACCTTAGTGAGTATCTAATCCGACCTCTCGTCACTACCTCTCTGAGGTTAGGCAGGCGACTTACTGAGTACACGTTGTTTTTGTACTCATGCTATACTTGCTGTGCATTTTTATTGCACAGGTACTTTCATATTGACATGGCTGGTTTGGAGACTTAGGCGAGCTGCATCATCCGGAGGCAATCCGCAGCTGACAGAGTCTCCCTCGTATTGTATTATTTTATTTATTTTAATTTTCTTGTCCAATTGTATTTCGGACAAGCTTTTTAGAAATTGTAAAATTCTTAGAATTTGCTCATGCACTTGTGACACCGGGCTCATGCAATTCGTTCATTCATGTAAGGTTATTATTTTGCCGTGTGAGTTGTGAAACGACTTGTGAATTCCTATGTGTTAAGATTCAGCGTAGTGATGATGTTATGTGAGCAGGAGGGCTCTTGAGATTTCAAAGTATATATATATATATATATATATTGTACCTCAGTTGTGCTTAAGTTTTCTAGTATGTGGCTTTATCAGTCTCCCTAGGGTGGTATTATGTACCAAGCGTGCTTGTGACCGATATTTAGTAATGTGTAATAGTGAGCAATTCACCTCCGTGTAAATTTTCCTTATGTGAATTTTATGGTGGGATCGGGTGGCACGCCGCCAGGGGTATGTTATTTGGATCGTGTTGCACGCCGCAACAGTATGATGATGAGTAAGGTCCCTATATTTATTTTTCTTGTGTTTTACTTTCTATTTTCTGAGAAGAGTTCATAATAAGATGCATGAGTCGAGTAGTCTTTTCCTGAGTCATTTCTTTAGGTATCATGTTCGAGTTATGGCCTATTGGCGCGTTGTGGTGTTATGTGAGACTGTTGGTTATGTTTGAGGTGATCTGTTGTCCGAGCAGTTCATACTGGGTGAGACGAGATTATTAGATCAGGGATCAAGTGCGATATGATCATGTGAAATACATTAAAGAACAAATACCATTATTCGGTTCATAATGAGGTGATGATTCTAGTCAAGATGAGATATTCAATGTGGTATCGCCAGCGTTATAGCAGGATGTATGTAAATGTCATAAGGTTCCTTGGGAGTATCAGATTCATGGAATTTTGGCTATTAAGGTTCAGCGAGTGTCGTTGTGGTCAAATGATGAATTATGCGGTGCATGGTGCTAATTCATCAAGGGTATGCAGTCATGTTCTGGTATATCGTGTGGTAGTTGATACGGTGTTTGTATATATTGGAACTAGGCCTGGCAGAGAAATTTCAGGTGTTGGAACTGGATTCCGAGCTTATTATGTGGATAAAAGAAGAAATCCTTAGATTTAATAAAGCTAATGTACTCAACCGGGTTGTGGTAGCACGGATAGGTGCTCGAGATGTTAAACAGTAATTTCAGGTAACTTCAAGTAGTTCTTAGCATGTTCGAGGATGAATGTCTGTTTATGTGTGGGAGAATTTAACGACCCGACCAGTCGTTTTGAGCTCTAGCACGTTGTTCAGCGGTTGAAAGTCATGAGCAGCTCCATTTCAGGTATTATGACTCGTAGGCATGATCGGAGTTGAATTTCGGGAAGTTTAGAGTCAATTGGAAAGAAAATTCTCATTTCAGAAGCCTTAAGTTGGAGAATTGGACTAAGATTGGAATTTTGAGTAAACGACCTCCGAAACATGATTAGAAGGTTTCTACAGGTTCGTATGATGATTTCGGACTTGGACGTATGTCTGGATCGGGTTATTGATAACCCGGGAGCGTTTCCGCGTATATTATGGAAGTCAGCATTTTGAAGAAAATTTCCTAAATTTGGGTTGAAGAGCATTTTAGTGATATTGATGTCCGTTTGGGATTCCGAGCCTGGGAATAGCTCCGTATGGTGATTCTGGAGTTGGGAGCGCGATCGGAAGTGAATTCGGATGTCCGTAGGTCATTTTGAAGTCATTTGGCTAAAGATAGAAATTTAAAAGTTTTTGAGAAATCCGATTGGAAGTGGAAATTTTGATATCAGTGTCGGAATGCAATTCCAGAAGTTGTAGCAGGTCCGTAATGTTGAATATGACTTGTGTGCAAAATTTGAGGTCAATCAGACGTGATTCGATAGGTATAGGCAACGGATGTGGAAGTTTGAAATTTCAAGTTCTTAAAGTTTGAATTTTAAAGCGGTTCGTGATTTCGGCATTGTTTGATGTGATCTGAGGCCTCGAGCAAGTCCGCACTATGTTTTGGAATAGGTTGGTGTAATTGGTTGGGGTCCCGGGGGCCTCGGGTGGATTCCGGGTGGTTAACATATAAGTTTGGTGTTTGAAGAAGGCTGAGGTTGCTGTCATCTGGTGTGACTGCACCAGCGAGGCTTGAGCCACATGTGTGGCTTTGGCACCGCAGGTGCGAATGGTTGCTGGTTTGGCAGGGAGCGCATGTGCGATTGAGTTTCCGCACCTGTGAAGCCGCAGATGCGGACAATGGGCACAGGTGCGCGTTTTGGCTTGAGCTGAGGAATGCCGCAGATGCGGAAGTTTCGGCGCACCTGCGGAATCGCGTGTGCTAGTGGTAGATCGCAGGTGCAATAATCGGTCTGGGTAGAATATTTTAAACGAGGATCTTGGATCATTTTCTCCCATTTTCTTTTGTGTGTGGGCGACTTGGAGGAGGTACAAGAGGGATTTTTCATCATGCATCACTAGGTAAGTGATTCCTTCATGTTTTTGAGTTAAATACAAGTTATATGCATGAATTAGACATGGAAATTAGTAGGAAAATTTGAGATTTTGGAAGAAAGACCTAGAAAATTGTATTTTGGATTTCTACCACGATTTGAGCATGGAACTTAGAGTAAATTTTACATTTGAGTTAGTAAGACCATGAGTATGGTATATCTTTGAGAAACTTTGGGATCCGGGCACGTGGACCCGAGGGCATTTTGGTCAATTCACTGAAGGGAGTTGGGAAAGTATATAATTTGTGTTTGTTACGAGTATTAGAATGAATTTTCATTGCTTTGCCCATTATTTGGAAGTTTTGGGGCGTTGTGCATCCATTGGAGTCGTCGGAAGGGCTTGGAAGCCGGTTATGGAATGTCGGAGCGAGGNCTATTTTTTTTTTTTGGGGGGGGGGGGGGCTACGTACGCACGAGGTGACGAGAGTCCGTGCGTAGCTACTATTATGCCATGTCCGAGTAGTCTAGGACCCACTAGCATGCCTCACGTGTTGTACATGTGATCCTGCCAATGATATTAGACTGATAATGCTATTGAATTTGTAACCTATTTCCTACGAATGCTAGAGTGTAGCTTCTTAATCATTTAAAAGAGAATTAACTCCTCCGTGGATAATTGTATTCTGAATAAGGTTATATTATTGAATATTATAAAACTTGGCAAATGAATTTCGAAAAAGGATTTAAATACTATTTGGTGATTTTTAAAAGAGAAATTTGTCATTTACTTGAGTATTTGTTTTCCCGACAAAGTCGGGGTGGACTGTTGATTGTGCATGACTTCATGTGACTGCTTCGCAATTTACTTTCTGCGAGCAGAGTGTTATTTCCCCCAATCTCATGGGAGCGGGACGTACGCCACGGCGGATTGAATGATGCACTTATGGTTCGGGCCGTTCGACCCTCGGCAGTGCATATATATGATTATTTTATGGCAAACATGCACTTATGGTTCGGGCCGTTCGACCCTCGGCAGTGCATATATATGATTATTTTATGGCAAACATGCACTTATGGTTCGGGCCGTTCGACCCTCGGTAGTGCACAGAGATGATTATTATAATGGCTCAGGCCGGTTGTCCTTATCCCGTATGCACATGCTAAATTGTTAAACGTTTTTCATGAATTTTGAAGTGATAAGATATTTGGGGGAAAATAAAGAAGTAATTGTTTATTTAAGGTATTTGGTGAAAATGAGGAAGTAGTACCTGTTTGTTTACTTTCAGTATTTATTTGAATTACAGTTATCCGTAATGATTACTGTTTTATCATCCTCGTATGCCTATACTGATATCATATTATGTTAAATTAATTTGTTGGACCTTAGTGAGTGTCTAATCCGACCTCTCGTCACTACCTCTCTGAGGTTAGGCGGGCGACTTACTGAGTACACGTTGCTTTTATACTCATGCTACACTTGCTGTGTATTTTTATTGCACATGTATTTTCATAGTGACATGGCTGATTTGGAGACTTAGGCGAGCTGCATCATCCGGAGGAGATCTGCAGATGACAGAGTCTCTCTCGTATTGTATTATTTTATTTATTTTAATTTTCTTGTCCAATTGTATTTTGGACAAGATTTGTGGAAATTATAAAATTCTTAGAATTTGCTCATGCACTTGTGACACCGGGTTCTGGAATGTGTTTGGGATTTAATTGAATAAATGGAATAGTTTACCTGTTGTATTTATTTGATAAATTTTTATTCGCTTTTATGACTTGTAAGTGAAAGTTAACAATTTCGAAAAATGTTAAAACAAAAAATTATTTCAACTAATTAATGATTGGCTTGCCTGACGGTGGTGTCCGGCGCCATCACGACCTTAATAGATTTTGGATCGTGACAATCAACCTTTCCAAAAATAGTTGTAAACTAAATCATGATTCAAAATTAGCCTAAAGGACTATAGACATAAGAGTTTTACATGAAAGTCTAGCAGAATCAAGGACTGTAACAAGTGAAATAGCAGTCTACACATAGAAATTCTAACATGGGAGCCTAGTGAGCATGACAAAATAGGCTAGTGGTCATAGTCTACAATGGTTGACAAACAATCACATGGGAAAACTTAGCATGTTGAGCATCAGTCATATAACCAAAGTTGAGAAACATTGTCAAGATTAACAAGATAGGAAGGCATCAAGACTTAGACTAGTTAAACGTCTATAAAGAAAAGGGTATGTACTGAAGTCTTAGGAAATATTTGAGGAACACAAACTTGAACAAATCAGGAACATACATTATACTTTACAAGTAGCAAGAAAACATGTCATGTTGGTTCAGAAGTTCAAGCAATACTAGCATTTAAAAAATTACATGCATAAATCAACCATAAAGTCAAGATGTACAGGAATGACACAATAGGAAATAATTCATTAGTACAAATTCTGGGTATGAATTAATCTATCACAAGAATCTAAAACAAGCAAGGAGATGAACTCATGATAATCATCAGAATAGCATTCAGCCATATATAAACACACTAAGCTAATCGGGCTTAAGATAGTATGAAACTTAGAGCTTTAGGAAAGTTTTGATGGTAGGAAACATAAGGCTACAGGACAGCTTCAAAGCAAAGAGTACCATAAACATAGTGGCATATTGGTTCATTGAAGTTCAAGTGACATAAATATACAGAGCATGAACACAAGTAAAGAGAAATTAGGAAAGTCAAATATACCTACCAGTTACAAATTAACGAGCAAACAAATAAGAAGAGCAATTTCCAGAGGTAATTCAATTAACAGTAGCAAAGAGCAACATAATCCCCAAAATCCCAGTGCGTTAGAGTTCCCAAGGCTTTCGAATGAACCCCGTGTAATGCTCGCACTGAGAAAGAACACAATCGAATTCAATTGGTCTTGGCTTTCAGCCATCCAAGGTCTCAAATTTCAGAATATAACGAGTACGAATGAAAGAATAATAGTGATTAAGGTCCGTCCAAAGAGGAAATTGGGGAGGGGTTTATATAGAAGTAAAGATCAACATACAAAATATAGAAATGCAGTATATTAAACGCAAATAAGGAAAATATAGCATTTTATATCAGGCAAAATCAATTAGAATCAATTTTAGGGAAAATACCGAAAATCCTAGTTTAGACAAACAACAAAAATGGTAGAAGTTTCATTGAATCAAAGTCATGGGGCCTAACAGTGAATGTTTATAGGTCAGAAACATAAAGATAGTACATAATCAGAGCTAAATGAGTACCAACGATTCAACTTCCATAAATAATCGAATACCCAATACTTGTAACATTTAAAAGATGGTAAGTAACTCCATGTGTGCAAGAATGGAAAGGAATCATGGACGATTTCCATATAATATTGGATTGGGGCTAGGATTTGAGTGAGGCGACTAGGGTTTAGGTTTGAGAGATAATAGGGAGGGTTTGGAGGCGGAGAAAATGACAAAATGGGTCTAGGGTTTGGTTTTGGGGGTATAAGGAGATAGGTGGATTTATTATCGGCCGTTGATCATTTGAGATCAATGACCAGGATCAAAAAGGGAGTGGGCGGGTCATTTAAATGGGTACTGACCGAGTTTGGGATTAAGGAGTCGTTGGTATTGGGCTAGAGTTTAGTGTGTGGGCTGGTGAATTGGGTCCAAAATTTGGCATGTTTTGAGCCAGATTATAAATATAAGATATTAAAGGAAAACTAATTTAATAAAATAGTTAAATAAATATAAAAATACTATTTATGCAACTTATTATTTTAAAATAATAACTAAAGATTATAAAAATTTGTTTTGACACAGAATAGAATGATAACCACAATTATTTTTAAAGTATAGGCTATTATTGCAAAAAATGCATAAATAGTTCGAAAATGCAGATGTAATTATATAAGACAAATTAAATTATTATGAAGAATATATATAGATACAAATAGTAAATTTGGATGATTAAGTCTGTTAGAATAGTTAGGCCAATGTATGTAATTAATCCTAGTCCCATATGTAATAGGAGTAGGTTATGTGTTATGTATACATATAAATAGGGCTTAATGGAACATAGAATATTAATCAATTAATAGTATTTTCTCCCGTGCTTTCTCACATGGTATCAAAGATTTAGTGAGAAACCTATCGCTGTGCATCAGTCCAGCGACTTCCGGGAAGAAAGATCTCATCGCCGTGCAATTTTTCGGAGACTTAGAAGGTTGTCCGTAAGAAAATCACTTTCTACTGGTGTTGTGCAAAAAAAAAACCACAACAAGACTCCTCAGGCTCAGCCGACCAAACCCCAGTCAGACCCACCGGAAAACACACCTGCAGGCGCCCTCACACGCCGGGAAAGAAAAAACTTTCTGGTGAGATCTGACCAACGCGCCGGCGTGTGAGCCCTATTCCGGCCAGATTTTCAAAAAATTCCAGTTGAACAGTTGGATCGCCTAGTAATTCCGAGTCTACCCATAACTTTTTCTTTTTATGCCGATCAATTTGAGATTTTTCGGCAACTACACTGACTTTCCGGTAGCTACAATGATTTTTTCGACAAAACCTTTTTTTTGACAGATTATTCAGGAGCTTATTCCGAGTCTTTTCATTCAAGTTAAATCAAATTCTGACCACTTTTATATTCTGCGGTGCAATATTATAATGGCATTCATATCAGAAGCCCTTAACTCACAATCCGTTGGATCCAATTCATTCAATCCAATCCAGATGGTTTCGTTACCAGATTATATTGAGTTCCTTCAGTACAAAGCACATAAATAGACATCTTCATGATTAGCCTCCGTTGTTCCAACAGATAGTAGCGTGAATTGTGTCTCCTAATCTTCAACCTCCGAGTCTTGGGTCAGTGATTCAGGTGCATCTGATCATATTTCTGGTAACAAATCTCTTTTCACTAGTATTTCATATTCTCAATCTCTTCCAATAGTCCCAATGGGGGATGCATTTCTTACATCTTGCTATCTTATTAATCGTATTCCATCTTTAACTATCCAGAATCAAGTTCCATTTTTTGTCCAGTCTCCCCACTTACCTTTGTTCTCTCTTCCACCCCGTGTCTTTGGAAGTACATGTTTTGTTCATGACCTTACTCTAGGAAAAGATAAGTTACTCCTCGTGCTCTTAAGTGTATATTTCAGGGTTACACGAGAACGCAAAAGGGATATCGATGTTATTCTCCTGACCTCCAGTGGTTTCTTATGTCTTCTGATGTTACCATCTTTGAAATCCAACCACACTTCACAGGTCCAGTTAATCGCTTAGACATTTCTGAGGTGCTACTAGTTCAGTCTTTTGGAGATTCAATCACTATCTCCGGTTCATCTTCCTCCATAGATCCAGTTGCAACTCCACCACCTATAGATCTAGTGCCACCACTGAGTCTAGTGCCACCACCTAGTCCAGTACCACTAACTATAGCTCCAGTGCCACCACCTAGTCCAGTTTAACCTTCTACAACTCGACCACTCCTGACTTATCATCGTCGTCCGCACCCAGCATCAGGCCCAGCTGATTCACGTCCTACACCTGACCCTGCTAATACCGCGGACTTGTCTCCTCTTAATAAACTGATTGCATTACGAAAAGGTATACATTTCACAATTAATTCTAAACCCCATTATGTTTGTTTAAGTTACCATCGTCTGTCATCATCCCATTGAGCATTTGTGTCATCTTTGTCCTTTTTTTCCATCCCTAAGTCTGTAGGTGAAGCATTGTCTCATCCCGGGTGGTGACAGGCTATGATTGACGATATGTCTTCTTTACATACGAGTGGTACTTGGTAGCTTGTTCCTCTTCCTTGGGGTAAATCGAATGTTGGTTGTCGTTGGGTGTATGCATTCAAAGTTGGTCTAGATGGCCAGGTTGATGACTTAAGGCTTGTCTTGTTGCCAAGGGTATACTCAGATATTTGGACTCGATTACAGTGATACTTTCTCTCCCGTGGCTAAAATAGCATCCGTATGCCTTTTTTATCCATGGCTGCTGTTCGCCATTGGCCTCTCTATCAAATGGACAATAAGAATGTTTTTCTTCACGGTAACCTTGAGGATTAGGTTTATACAGAGCAACCACCTGGTTTTGTTGCTCGGGGGAGTCTACTGGCCATGTATGTCGGTTGCGTTGGTCCCTCTATGGTCTAAAGCAGTCTCCTCGAGCCTGGTTTGGTAAGTTCAGCATAATTATTCAGGAGTTTGGCATGACTCGTAGTGAAGCTGATCACGCTGTATTTTATCGACATTCTGTTTCAAATTTCTGTATTTATCTGGTTGTTTATATTGACAATATTGTTATTACCAGCACTGATCATGATGGTATTACTAAGTTGAAGCAACATCTGTTTCAGCACTATCAGACTAAGGATCTGGGCAGATTAAAGTATTTTCTGGGTATTGAAGTCACTCAGTCTAACTTAGGTATTATGATCTCACAATGGAAGTACTCCTTAGATATTCTTGAGGAAACATGAATGACAGGTTGTAGACCTGTTGACACTCCGATGGATCCTAATTCTAAACTTTTGCCAGGACAAGGGGAGCCTCTTAGCGATCCTGCAAGATATAGGCGGTTGGTTGGTAAATTAAATTACCTCACAGTGACTAGACCTGACATTTCTTTTCCTATGAGCGTTATGAGTCAGTTTATGGATTCTTCCTGTGATAGCCATTGGGATGCAGTTGTCCATATTCTTCGGTATATAAAATCTGCTCCAAGCAAAGGCTTATTATTTGAGAATTGAGGCCATGAGCAGATCGTTGGATACTCATGTGCTGATTGGGCATGATGACCTTTTGATAGACGTTCTACGTCTGGATATTGTGTCTTAGTAGGAGGAAATTTGGTGTCTTGGAAGAGCAAGAAACAGAATGTGGTTAGTGTCGTAAGTAACATATAATTTTAGGTGAAGTTATGAATGCGGATTTAGACGGGTATATGAGAAAAACATTCAAACGGTAAAATGTAGTCAATTAGTGATAGTCAATTACGTTTGAGATGGTCAAAGGATGTGAACGTTATGAATGGAAACCGGAGAAAAGATTTCTCCCATTTGTAGAACGGTTACCTCCCAAGTTACCTGCAAAGATTTCTCCCAAGGGAAGGCAACGCTCTACATACGGAGGCAAACCTTAGCCTCATGCAGAAAACATAGACAATGCTTAGCTCATATAAAGAAAGGCAGTGCTTAGCCTTATGCAATTACGGAGGCAAAGCTTAGCCTCATGCAAGAAAGGGAGACAGCCCTTAGTCTCATGCAAGGAAATGTAGTGCTTAGCCTTATGCAATTACGGAGGCAATGCTTAGCTGCATGCAAGAAATGGAGACGGTTCTTAGTCTCATACAAAGAAAGGCAATGTTTAGCCTTATGCAAGAAAATAAATGAGTGGTTGCGAGAGAGTGAAGTATTTCTTAGCTGGATGTGTTTGCGTTTGGAAACTTGTCATCATGAAGGTAATGATTTGTTGTGCGTATGTATCACGAATATTACTGTTGTATTTATTGTGCCTGCATTCAAATAAAAATCATGAGTTTTGTAGGGGGGGGGGGGGGGGGGGGGGGGTTGGTTCGTGCTCTTGACTCTTTTCTTCACCTTCACTCTTGTCTTGAAGTCTGCCCCAATTTAAGTGCATACTTCTGACGACATATTCCTTGGTTGTTCCATACATGACGAAGTCGGCTGAAATTGCAATCTTGCACAAGTTTTTGATCATGGGAAAATGAAGATTTTATTAAGTTGTGACCCAATCCACAGGGCTACATACGTATCCCCTCTTAAACGAGAATCAGGTCAAGCATAGTTCAGTTATATCAAATGGAAAAATGCAAACAATCTTAAACATAGTATCTCTTAACTGCTTTTGAATTGATAGGTTTTGGCCAAATCTCTCTGTCCATTTCTGCAAGTATAAGTGCTCATCCTGTTAATACCCGATGAACCATGTAGGGACCTGAGCTCAGCTTCTTGTATAATTCTTAGAGAAGGGATTTTTACTTCAGCAGGAATAACCGCTGCAGTACCATAAACCAATAGGCAGGGAGTTTCCCCAGTTGATGTGCGAACTATGGTATGATATTCGAGCAGAAAAAATGGCAGCTTCTCGTACCATTGTTTGTAATTGTCTACCATTTTCCTCAATATCTTCTTGATGTTCTTGTTGGGGGCTTCTACAGCTCCGTTAATTTGCTGCATGTACGTTGTGGAGTTCTTATGCTTGACCTTGAAGGTTTCACACATTTCCTTCTTTAGATCACCATTGAGATTGGCGGCGTTATTAGTGATGATTGACTCTAGTACTCCGAATCAACAAACTACGTGGTCCCGAACAAAATCTGCTACGACCTTCTTAGTTGTTGATACCTAATTTTTCCCTATATTATTTTCAAAATGCATATATATATCTCCGAAACAATGCATGAGCATCAATTAATATTTTTCCATAATTTCTGTATTTTTAAAAGATTTTTAATTAAATTATCCTAGTAGCTTTATTATATAAATAATTACTAATTGCATCACAAATGGTTATATGATAATTTTATTGCTTAATTTTATCATTTATATTTATATTAAGCTTTAATAATTTCTTGAATAGCCATATTTATATTTCTTAGGTTATAATTGCAATAACTTTGCAATAATAGCCCATATGAGCATAATTCCTTTATTTTACAAGAAACTGACCTTTTATATTTTTATAATATTAAGTAATTGTATTAAATCATTTTTATGCATAAACATCATTTTTTATCATTTATTAGCTATTTTTAGGAATTATTTTCAAATTAATTGGGTATTTAACAAATAGCCTCTTTTAATTTCGGACCTTAGCCCAATTACTACCCCAGCCCAATTAAATCAACCCAATACCATAACCGTGATCCAATACCCATTAGCCCACAACCCTATACCCATAACCCATTTTATAACCCGCCTGACCCTAGATTTAATCCTGGCCGTTGATCTCAAAAGATCAAAGATCCAGGATATTCCTTCCATTTTTAATTACCCAATAACCCCCAACCTAATCATTTCCCATGTTCCACCGCCCCTGAATCCCTTTTCCCTCTCTTCTCTCTCACCCTTCTCCCTAACCTTAGCCTGCTGTCATCTGAACCCCCTCCAATTCATGGGTTTTCCCTTCGATCTTAGGCCCCATTTGGCCTCCTTTCTTTACTGGTGTTATGATTTTTGTGTTATTTGAGGGAATCTTCAAGAGATTCAACGCATACTCGGTCCAAATCCTTCATTTTATCGATGAATCCGCATGCATTCATCTCTATATTTGTGAGTACTGTTATCTTCGTGTTTATGACTTCAAATCTCTAGTTCAAACCGGATTTTTCTTACCTCTGTCCATTATTAAAACCCTAGTCACTTTCTACTCGAGTTTGTTCAGATTTCTATAGATCTGAGATGATTTTGAGTTTATCTTTTTAAGATATTCTATTTTTCTTATTATTGTTAACCAATTTTCGTTTTTCCCTAAAGCTAGGGTTTCATCTTTTAAGTTTCTGCATTATAGTTCTAAAATATTTAAGCATTCAACTACGGTTCTCTTTACTTGTTCAACTGATTTTCATGTCTATGTTTTAATCCCTAGGGTTTCTAATTATTCCACTGTTTGTTATGATATTTGTCCGTTATTCTTTGGCTTTGTCAATTAAAAGAGATTAAGTGATTTTTATTTGCCTAATTAGGGTTTTGAATTCTGTTTTCTTTTAAAACCGATATCTCTTTGACGATTGAACTT
Organism: Nicotiana knightiana; assembly: GCA_005239525.1. Lineage (NCBI taxonomy): Eukaryota > Viridiplantae > Streptophyta > Magnoliopsida > Solanales > Solanaceae > Nicotiana > Nicotiana knightiana. Next base: position 130,414 of record ML387884.1, on the reverse strand, counting down.
ATTCTTTCTTTATTTGTGACTCATAATTGGTACTGCCTTCCTTAATTGTGCTACTGGCCTAATTTCTGGGTATTGATGGTTTTGATCGACCTATAAATAGTCTTTAGGCTTATTTCTTACCTTATTTAGCTTTAATACATTCTGCTAACTGATTTCGTATGAGATTCTCCTTTATTTAAGGGATATTTCCTAGATTCTTTCTTATTAGTTGATTGGGTTTATCCCTAACTGATTGATTAATTGATTTGCATACCTTATTTATGTACCATTAATTTTCCTTGCCTTATTTGTTTACTCCACTGAATGCTATATAAGCTTTGCACCATTCTGATTTTGAAAAGATAGAAAAACACCTACACTCACACGCCTATGCTTACAAGCACACACTGAGACACAAATTCACTCACACACTTACACGCACACCACTTGAGTTCTTTCTGTTACTTCGATTTGCTGCACTGTGTAGCCAGCTGAAAGCCAAGGCTAGACTCTTGGATTCCAATTGCTTTCACCTTCTTGTTTGCTATCTCCTTAATTGGTATGCCTCAATTTCAATTATCAAGTTCTATTCTATATGCTATGTAGCCAATTTACTATAGACATCAACATACTTCTGTTTTGATATTTGTTTCTTGGCCATCTCTTTCTCAACTACTATGCCTCAACTCTTATTCCCTGTGACTTATATGATTGGCTTACTTCGAACCTCGATATGTCCTATTTATTATATGTTTCCAGTTTACTTTCTAACTAGTATGCTTTAGTCTTGTTACCTCTGTGTTCCACATGTATGTGTGGTTAGTGCTTCAAATTCCAACATGCTTTTGCCAGACATGTAGTTCATGTTCTATTTCTTTTTTTAGTAGCTATGTCTTAGTTCATCTTATCTTGTTCTGCTTATTGTAAATTCAGTATGTTTCTTAGCTTAATACATGTCTATATGATTCCACATAGTAATAATTAAAAAACTAATTCAACTTTAGCAATGTGAAACCTTTTTGTATTCAATTATGACCCAATTTAGTTCTGTCTATAATTTATGTGTTCCTGATTTTGTTGTGATTGTTTAATTACTGGTACCCATATCTGAACCTATCTACTGAAATGTGGTTCTGTTCTGTTTGTAGACTTTTAACTTGTTTCTATTCACTCCAGAAAATCAAACTGATTTTCTAAAATTATCCCCAACCCTTATATACTATTTTCAAACTTCTACTCTTAGTTATATAGGGTCCTACCACTCCCAGTATGAGCACTGCCTAGGGTCCATGAGACTCCTCCGAACTCTGACACACTGGGGCTGGTCTTCCAATCATTTACAACTATTTCTATGAGAAAGGTTCTGGTGTGAGCAATGCCTGGGGTCCCTGAGGCCCTTGGGAACTTTGACACACCAGAAGCCCATTTGGGTATTACGGATGGACTACATGTACTTCAAACTTGCTTTCTTGAAGGCCTGGCTTCCAAGTTGATGTTGGGCCTGCTAAGACTTCCTGTAGTGTAATGAATAGCTTTGTGTAATTCATTCATATTGGTCTGTAATAATGTAATAATCCTTGTAAAAACATATATGGGGTCATTAGTAAAGCTGGGGAAGGATTGTTATATATATCTTTGTCAGGTACGGGTAGAAATCATGCCTATAGGTTGTTGTGGTGATTCTTTATGTGCATTCCATTAGAAATCATGTCCATATGGTCTTGTCTCACCGTTTGAAATCTAAAGTTTCATACTTTGCATCCTAGAAATCCTGTTTATAGGTCGTTTATCAATTCTGCATCAAGAACCCATGTTTTATGCTTATTTTCAAATCTCAATGTGCATTAGAAATCATGTATATAGGATCTTGTTTGTGAATTATCGAACTTGTATGATATTCTTTTAACGTCTTATGCCCCCTTAGATATCGTTTCTATAGGAAATAAAATATAGAATCCGTTTTCTGCATTTAGATATCATGCCTGTAGGAAATAAAATATAATATCAGTTTTTTTGCATTTAGATATCATGCCTATAAGAAGTAATATTTGTAATCAGTTCTAACGCTGATAAATCATGCCTATAGGAGTTAACTAATTCTGCAAAAAATTAGAAAGCATGCTTATAGGATCTAAAGATAAAAACATGTATGTTAAAATCAGTAACTCGTTTATGAACTATGTTATAGGTGTATAATAAACGATTGTAGATACCATGCCTATATGATTCTGTTATGGTTATCACTTAGGCAAAACTTATAGGAATTCTGGGACTAAAAAGAATGGTGATTTAGTACTGCTTGAAGTTTTCCCAGATACAATGTTTTTAACAGAATCAGTAGGCAAACTGATAGGAATCGCTACTCGTTTTAATAAACTATTGTCTTATATTCTGTTATGCTCATCTAGATATCATGCCTATAGGGTCTTAAATCATTAAAGATTGTTTGTTTTAATAGCGTGCATTTGTTTTGTTTACTTGTGGAGGTTAATATGAGCCCCTATTTTCTCTTTATGTGATAGTCCTACTTGACTTTTGTTTGTCGCTTAGTTTTTTCATTTTATTCAACATAGGTGAGTCTAGAACCACCTTAAATAAAGGTCCTAAACACCTCCAGGACCATAGGCAAGGGACGGGTAGTGCACGCATACGGTAAACACTAGAAGCAAAGATAGTAACTGGGTAGTAAAGGAGATGATGAACTATGAGCTAATACTATGTGTAGCACCCCGACCTGGGGAAAGTAACCAAGTATTGCATGGAAATGATCCTATAGGCTAAAAAATTTAGGACCCTTTAATTACTGTTCTAAGTAATAGTTATCTATTTGTTTTAAATTGCTTTATTTTCCTATAAAGACTAATTTGCTTAATTGAGTTTTGCTGGGACCCATCGTTGTGGACCTCGAGGGGTGCCTAACACCTTCCCCTCAAGGTAATTTTGAGCCCTTACCCAAATCTCTGGTGATGTAAAATAGTTTCATGAGTTATTTTCTTTAGGTACCCTAACGCACATTAATCCGTTAGGTGGCGGCTCTTCAAATCCCATATCCCATCCCAAAAGGAAGGGAGTTGTCCCAGAAATGTCGAAACCCGGACTCCGCGATGAAAAAGGGGGCACCGGCAGCATGGCGACTCTACTGGGGATTTCCCTTAGGCTCTTACCATAACAAACTTGCTTTTTGTGAATTAGTCTTAAGATGCTTTATTCTGTTAATACATGCACACCCTTTCCCTTCCCCTTTCTGTGAATTTTATTGCCTATTTTCAAGCATTTATGATTTTCTACAGAAACTGACTTCTTTCCTTGTTTTGCTTTCTTAAACGTTTTTCAATTATTAAATACCGCATTTATCATTTTTTTTAAAGTGCAAATACGTGACAACATGCTATTTACTAATGCATAAATCATGCTCAACATCATATTCCACTCGTGCCTAATTAATCCTATAGCAACACTTGATGAGTGTTTGTGCTCTTCCTATATATCACCCTTTAAATTCGGAAAGGCTTATTTGCGGTAAAACTAGTCGACCAGTGGTGCAGTCGACGGTTCCGTGTCTTTCCCCCGCAAGTTGTCCACTTGAGGGTACCAGTCTAGGCCTCTATAGAAACCTTACTCTGATTTATTGTACATGCATCATGGTCAAAACCTAATGAGGGTTAATATGTTCTCCATATAATAACCCTTTAGGAAAAGCCTTGTGCAAAAGTCCACCGGGGTTTCCATAATCCCAACGAATACAACCACGATATGTGCATTAATTTGGATAAATAAGTGCCAATATGCTAATCACTGATGTATAAATAGTCGAATCTAGTGGGGGAAGGGCCTAACCTTATTTGTTTTTGAAGAAAAATGAGGCACGGAGTCCCCAGGTTCGGCATGGTCCGTAACATACCACCATTTCTGCTACATTGGTGGGACGATCTTTCCTCAAGTGACAAAAAACATGTGAAGAATGTCTTGGGAAATTTGCCTTCTCTGTTGGACATCCAACCAAATAATATGTTGATCGAAGCTGCCACAATGTTCTGGGACAGTGAAAGATCCGTGTTTCGCTTTGGAAACATATAAATGACCCATCTCCTGGAAGAAATAGGGGGATTCACTGGGATACCTTGGGACAGTCCTGGTTTATTGTTGCCAGAAAACCGTGCTGCTAAGGGATTTCTGAAAATGATGAGCTCGAAGAAGAACGACGATTTGGAGTGTTTGAAGAAGTCCTACATACCCTTTGACTACCTCTATGAACGGTACGGTCATAGCAAGTCCTACCGTATCTTCCATGATGAATTCTCTATCACTTCTTTGGGTCATATTCATTGTAGGGTTTTTGTGTTCGTTATTTGCTTCCTGGGTATGATGGTGTCCGCAATGCAAGGGACAAAATTCACACTAGAATGGCTATGGTAGCCAAAAATTTAATGGAGGGGATCGAGGGGAGTTATTTACCATTGTCCCTATGATCATAGTTGACATCTACCGAGCCTTGGACCGCTGCCAGAAGGGGTTCAAACACTTTGAGGGTTGTAATTTGCTACTACAAGTTTGGTTATTGGAGCATCTCCAAAGGGGTCAATATCTTCAAGAGTTTCCACGAAGGGCGTGGAATGATCATATAGCCTTCCATCACCCTAAGAGAATGACTTACATCCCTGATAGTTTTGCTCAACCAGAAAGTGCTGCAGAATGGGTGCAGTTTCTCGACAATTTGACTGAGGATCAGGTTCAATGGATGTTCGAATGGTTCCCCACTAGTGAGTTCATCATCAGATCCAGGGACGCTCCGCACTTGGTGTTGATTGGGTTAAGAGGTATATACCCTTATGTTCCCATCAGGGTTATGAGACAGGCGGGAGAGAAGAAAGTCATACCGCGAGTTTCTAAAATGAGTCATTACAGGGCAGATTTTCAGAATGACGACATCCCATACAAATGTGAAGCTCATCATATGTGGCACCTAAAGATTATTGTAGAAAGGGAAACCATCGATCCAGACAGGTACCACACAGGGCATGTACGATTTTAATTATCATGGTTGGAGGACGAATACTGGCATCATCAGCTTATCATACCAGATCCAGAGGCCCTCCACCTTATCCTCCTCCAAGTTTATCGAAAGGAAAAGGGAAAGCTAAAATGGATGATATGAATGGCATCAGAACAGACAACACTGTACATATTGAGAATGTGGAAAGTTTCGATAGTCGGGGCACTCAGTTCCCAAATGATTTGGTTTTACGGCTTGAGCAGAAGATACGTGAACTACAGGATGAGCTTGAACATGTCCGCAACTTGGCGAATCACTCCCTTTCATTGAATGTCCTAGACACCTAGAACCGTGCACCACCTCAGAACACACCCAACAAACGCCCGCAGAATCCTCCCGCACCTCACCAATATACAAGCCCTCCTGAAAATCAGAATCTCCCTACTCAATACCCACCAACCACCTATCACACTCCTCAGAACACACCACAACCTATCCCCGAAACCCAGAACTCCACCAATGATCACTACTACACCCAAACTCCTGGCATTCACCAGAAAAACCCTAGATAGATAGAAACCTTACCTAATTCTACTCAACCAATCTCCTATACACCAGAATCCACCGAGAAGGACCTGCTTATCAAGAATATGGCTGACGAGGTCAAGAAACTAACGAGCCGATTTCAGGGTGTTGAAGAAGGCAAGGAGATTGAAGGTCTAAATTATGAGGATTTGTGTATGTAGCCGGATGTGGAACTTTCGGAGGGTTACAAACCCCCAGTTCAAAATGTTTGATGGAACGGGCAACCCCAAGGTTCATTTGAGAACTTACTATGACAAGCTCGTTGGGGTTGGAAAAGACGAAAGGATTCGCATGAAGCTATTTATGAGAATCCTTACTAGAGAAGCCCTGTCTTGGTACATAAGCCAGAATCCCAAGAACTGGGCTAATTGAGTGAGCATTGCGTCAGATTTCATGGATAGTTTCAGATTTAACACAGAGAATGCACCAGATGTTTTCTATATCTAGAACCTCAAGAAGAAGCCAACTGAGACTTTCCGCAAATATGCTACTCGGTGGAGGTCAGAAGCAACGAAGGTCAGGCTTGCGTTAGATGAGGATCAGATGAACAAATTCTTTGTCAGGGCACATGATCCACAATATTACGAAAGGCTAATGGTTATTGAGAATCATAAATTCTTCGATATCATAAAGCTCAGAGAAAGGATCGAGGAATGTATTAAAAGTGGAATGGTGACGAATTTTGAGTCACTGCAGGCCACGAACAAAGCACTACAATCAGGTGGCATATCCAAAACGAAAGAAGTGGGAACAATCCATTTGTATACCAAACACCTCCACCCACATACCAACCATCACCTCCTAGATATTCCCAACCTGCTACAACCTACCACACCTATAACACCCAACTATCCTATTATCAGTCACCTTCAACTGGTCCAAACTACCAAAAATCCAGGCCTAATTTTGATCGTAAACCACCCAGATAGTACACCGCCATTGCTGAACCCATCGACCAGTTGTATGAAAGGTTGAATGCAGCTGGATATGTCACCCCTATTCCCACTGTGTCAATGGAGAATTCATCTCAATGGGTCAATCTAAACAAGACATGTGCATATCATTCCGGCATGAAGGGACACACTATTGACGAGTGTCGCACCTTAAAAGACAAGATCCAAACACTGATTGATAGTAAGCTCATACAGGCGAAGGAAGCTACACCCAATGTCCACAACAATACTCTCCCAGATCATAGGGGTGGAGGGGTCAATGTGTTAGAAATGGATGAAGAGTGGGATCCTGAGGGATCAATCAGGCTTATTTGAGAAGGTGATGATCCTAAGAAACTTGCAGTCACACCCAATCCCGTTATGGTGCAGGTACAGCCGCCAGTTGAATTTGAGACAGCCGCATCGGTTCCTTTAGAAGTAGAAGTAACACCACTCATTCCATTTGAAGTGGAGGTGACCACACCTTTCACTATAACGGTGGCATCCACACCACTCTTCAGTTCCAATGTTGTACCTTGGTATTATGTGGCCGAGGCTGGAAGAAAGGGAAAGTTAAAGACAGAAGAATCCGGTGCTCCACAAGGAATGACCAGAACATGAAGGGTTTATACACCTGAACATGTAGGAGAAATCAGTAAGCAAGCTTCTAACAAACCGCCCGTCGTTGAGACTGGTCCAGATGACCTCTGGATAAAGGTACATGCAAGGGAGTTGATGTTTTAGACGTCAATACCACACAAGAATATAGGTTAATTTGTGTGGTATCCAATTTTTTCAAGTGATGTCTCTCCAGAAGAACCTGGTTCTTCTTGATGTTCCAACTTCTACTGTTGCGGAATAATAGAAGCAGTAAAGTAAAAACACAAGGATTTTTACGTGGAAAACACCTGGCTCAAAAGGTGAAAAACCACGACCTACTCCTCAGTAGGATTTTCTCAAATTCTTCACTAAAACTCTGAGCCAAAAAGACTTACAAAATAAACTATTTTGTAATCCTAGGACTAACTCTAATCTCTTCGTAGTAACTAGCCTCTAGCTAATTTCTACAAGCTTCAAGTTAACTCTAACTTGAACAATGTGTACCTATTATAATTGTTTCTATGAAAGCTGAAAAGATACAATATTACATCGCCTACTACAACCAACTAGACTCAATGAAAAACAGATGGAACTGGTTCATCAATCTGGTTTGTAGCCTTTGTATCGCGTAGTAATTCTGCTTGCAAAATCTCTGGGAATTTTGCTTTCAGATCTTGATTCACTTCTGCACTTGTGCGTTGGTAATTCAAGCAAGAATACTTCAATTATTTATAAAGTCAGTTGTTGAGTTTGTCGTACAATTCTGGTACAACTCTTCCTAGGAGAAAGAGTACGTATTAAACTCAACTTCCTTCCTACGTTACTGTCCCTGCTGAATTCAACTTCTATTCTCTTATCAATTTGCAACCTTTGCTCATTAGGAGACACTCTCTTTGTTCATTGATACTTCACAATCGCATTCATCTCCTATGCATATACGGTTCATGTGCCAACGTGTCAGGTCAAGTATGTGCGCTCTGATGGACCTGGTTCAACTGGTCAAACATTTGTCAATCTTCAAAAGTATGCAGTGACTTGGGTCAACAGGAGTACACTGTCCTTGATCATCTGAACAAGACTCCCGCTCAAATATCTATCCTGTCGCACATGTCTACATATCACTTGAAATGTAAAAGCACATGTCTTCCCACTTTTGGCATCATCGAAAAGTTTGCAAAATGATAAACTTATCAGAGGTTATTAACAATTACTCATGGCCATTGAGTCAACTACAGGTGTAACCATGATTAATCATCATAAGAAACAAATAAATGTAAACAAGTAAACATTAGCCCTTTTTGATTTTTTTTTGCCTCAACAACGATAGGAGCAGTCTGCTCCTCATACTCCTCATGATGGACCAGGTCCTTCGTATCCTCTTCAACCACAACAGTCTTCATAGGCTCTCCTACTTTAGACTTTCCCTTTTGAGATTTCTTTTTCTTTCTCTCTAGCAGAGCCCTCTCAAACATTTCTTCTTCCTCTCACAGCACTACGTGTAGCACGAACCTTAGGAACAAGAGCATCAACAGTTACATAAGCTTTCCTCTTCTTAGAAGGAACTGTGTTACTAGCCTTCTTGGACTTCTAAGTCCTCCTTTCTTGGGGTTATAGGACTCCCCAAGTTTCCTTATCCTGTCAGCCAACGTCTCGTCCCTAGATGAAACATGTTCATCTGCTCCTTTATTCAAGCTTGCTAAACCTGCCGCTGCTTCCTCGACTACACTTCCCCGTAACTCTGTGACATCTTCTCCAACCTTCTTAGGAATGGTACCACAGATAGCCAATATGGTACCATCCTCCCCAAATCCCTCTCTCAAGAAATTTACCTTTTCCCAATTTTCTTTGCCTACTCGGCACTTCAACATCAACTATCGACCCAACCAGAACAAACATGTTCTCAGTATTAACAGATTTAGAAATAGCATCAATATTACCTTGTTCAGAATTTGATGAACCAGGTGATTCATCCTTGTTGGCTGATTTAAAAGATTCACTTGATGATTCAGAATTATTATCCTTTTCAGCCTGCGTAATTTCCTCCAAGAATCTTGCACGGGACCTAGAAGTCACTGATTTTCTGGCAAGAACCTTTACACGACAACCACGGGGGGCTGGGTTAGGGTTAGATGTGGGTTCGGGAATAGGAGGGTTTTCAGGGGTTGAGGTTCTTTCTGGTGATTGAGAACTGTATACAGATGGAGAATTTGAATCTGATTCATAAAGCCATCCATCATAATCATTATTTGGCGATGAAGAAGAAGAATCAGGTGGTGGTGAAGAGATGATTACGAGTGTTGTTAGGAAAAAAGCGATGATCATTTTTAGTTAGAAAAATAATGATCTTGGTTCGACTTATTAGGTTATTAAGAAGGGAGGTAATGATGGCCTTTTATAAGATGTGGATATTAATTATACAACGAGAAAAATATTTATTCAAGTGGGAGTCTAATAGTTTTATTCATTGATTAGACACTTAAGAGTTCCCTACCTCTAGGCTAATTGAGTACTGATGCGACTTCTTGGAACATGTTCATTTAGGGATTAGTACAAGGAATTTGAAATGAACCAAATATAGATAGAATCCTGCTCATGTGTGACTGTAATTAATTCAATGATTGTATGGAGATGAGCACGTACCTTGTCAGTCAGATGAACCAGCAGAGATGAACTGGTTTCATCATGTTAAAGTCCTTAATTTGCCTCAATTTACAAATATAGAGAAATATAATTAGCAACCAGGGAATCATATTAATACATGACAAGAGAGTATGATAGTAAAGTCATGATGCTGAGCAATGATTAGTATGGTTGATTATCTAAGTTAGTGTTTCTAGCAATTTTTTTTTTCAATTAAGTTTTTTCAATCAGGTGATTTTAATCATCCCTAATTCAAGCCTGTTTCTCTCAAAATGCTCTCTACTCACTGCTTTATCTAGTAAAGATATCTGCAATTTGTTGATCAGTAGCACAAAATTCAATTGAGATCATTCTTTTTTCCTAGTTATCCCTCAGGAAATGGTGCCTAACATCTATTTGCTTAGTTCTCTTATGATGAAACGGGTTCTTCGTCATACTAATGGCTCTATTGTTATCACAGAAAATAGGAATGCATCTCACATCTATACCAAAGTCCATGAGTTGTTGCTTGATCCATAGCAACTGAGCACAACAAGAGGCTACATCCACATATTCAGCCTCAGCAGTAGACAAAGCTACTTAATTCTGTTTATTGGTGGCCCAAGACACAAGGCAGGAGCCCAAAAAGTGAGCCATGCCTGAAGTACTCTTCCTGTCAACTAGGAAACCTGCATAATCAGCATCAGCATATCCTACAAGGTCGAAATTACTACCTTTAGGATACCAAAGGAACAAATCAGTGGTTCCTTTCAAATATCTCAAAATTCTCTTCACTGTAGTGAGGCGGGACTCCTTTGGATTTGCCTGAAACCTAGCACCCAGTCCCACGCTGAACACAATATCAGGTCTGCTGGCAGTGAGATATAATAGAGACCCAATCATCCCTCTGTATAGCTTTTGATCAATGGATGAACCAGGTTCATCCACATCAAATTTTGTAGCTGTGGCTATGGGAGTGTCTATTTCCTTTGAGTCTTCCATTTTTAACTTCTTGAGCAATTCTTTCACATACTTTTGTTGGTGGATCATTGTTCCATTTGAGTTTTGCTTGATTTGCAAGGCTAAGAAGAAGTTTATCTCACCCATCATACTCATCTCAAATTCACTCCATATAAACATAGCAAAATCCTTGCTCAATTTTTCAGAAGTCGCCCGAAATATAATATGATCCACGTATATTTGCACAACTAGGAGATCCTTACCCTTTTCCTTTAAGAACAAGATACTGTCAATTTTTCCTCATTTGTACCCATGTTCTAGCAGGAATTTTGGTAATCGTTCGTACCATGCTGTTGGTGCTTGCTTGAGACCATAAAGAGCCTTGTCGAGTTTGTATACGAGGTCAGGTGACTCCTTGCTTTCAAAACCTGGAGGCTGCTTGACAAATACATCTTCCTTCAGATAGCCATTGAGATAGTCACTCTTAATATCCATCTATGAAGAGTGACTTCCATGTGTGCAGCAAATGCTATAAGAAGTCTGATTGCCTCCAGTCTTGCCACAGGGGCAAAGGTCTCATCATAGTCAATTCCCTCTTCTTGACTATACCCTTGAACAACTAGTCTTGCCTTATTTCTTGTAACAGTTCCATCCTCATCGAGCTTGTTCCTGAAGACCCACTTGGTGCCAATCACTGATCTGTCTAGTGGCCTGGGTACCAAGTGTCATACTTGACTTCTTTCAAACTGATTCAGCTCTTCTTGCATGGCATTTACCCAATCAGCATCTTGTAGGGATTCCCCAATGTTCTTTGGTTTGATCATGTATAGAGAGGCATCAAACGCACACAGATTTTTCAAGGATGATCTTGTTTTGATTCCGGATGTCAAATCTGTTATGATGTTCTCAAGAGGGTGAGAACTCTGATATCTGTGTGGTTTGAGTACCAGCTGTTCATTCCTAGACAATTCCATGGTGTCTTGTTGCTGTGGAGTAGGATCAGGGCCAGGTTGCATATGTTGAATTCCCCCTGTCATGTTGCTTGGGGTAGTTGAACCTAGTCAATCACCTGTTCCACCTTCCATGTTTGCTTCAATGTGATCACTGCTTCTCACTAGTCCAAGCTCCTCGTCTTCTTGTTCCTGTCTCTCAGAAAGAGTGTTAGTTTCATCAAAGACAACATGCATACAATCTTCTAAACACATAGTTCTTTTATTGTATATTTTATAAGCTTTGCTATGTGATGAATATCCCAAGAACACTCCCTCATCACTTCTGGGGTCAAATTTGCCTAGGGAATCTTTGCCATTATTATGCACAAAATACTTGCATCCAAAGACCTAAGGTGGGATATGTTGGGCTTTCTCCCTTTTAATAATTCATAGGGAGTTTTCTCTACCAGAGGTCTGGTCATGCATCTATTTATTACATAACATGCAGTGTTTATTGCTTCTGCCCAGAAGCTATGAGGTAGTTTGCTCGATAGAAGCATGGTTCTTTCCATATCTTCCAGAGTTCTATTCTTTCTTTCAATAACCCCATTTAGCTGTGGGGTTCTAGGAGCAGACAAATTTTGATTGATACCATGTTCATCACAGAACTCAACAAACTTTGCATTCTCAAATTCAGTACCATGATCAGATCTTATTGATGCTAGTTGGTTTCCAAACTGATTTTGAGTTTTCTTGAAAAATGAGGTGAACATTACATATTTCTTACCACCTCTGTTCAGAGTTCTCATAGGATCACATAGGTCCATATGAACCAGTTCCAACGTCCTGGTGGTACTGACCATTTTCTTACTTTTGAAAGAAGATCTTACCTGCTTCACCCTTGCATATGTCACAAACCTTGTCTTCCTTGAACTTAATGTTAGGAAGACCTACCACTAAGTCTTTAGAGACTAGTTTGTTTAGCTGATTTAGACTTGTGTGACCAAGTCTTTTGTGCCATAGGAGGGGATCATTGTCCAACAGACTTAGGCAAGTTAGTTCATTTTCAGACAGTGTGGACAAGTCTATGATATAGATGTTATTCATTCTTTTTACCTTCAAAAAAATATTGTTAGTAAGAAGGTTAATCACAAAACATTTTGTGGAAGTAAAGGAAACCAGGTTACCTCTATCACACAGTTGTGAAACACTGATCATGCTATATTTCAAGACATCTATCAGATACACATGTTCAATGGATCGTGCGTCATCCTTGCCTACCTTACCAACCCTAATAATTTCACCTTTCTTTCCGTTTCCAAAGGAGACATTTCCTCCTTTGAGACTTTCAAGTGAAAGGAACTGTTCAATGTTCCCTGTCATATGCTTTGAGCAACCACTATTTAAATACCAAATTTGGCTGCCTCCTCTCACTTGAACCTACAAAAGAAATCAGGGGTTAGTTTTAAGAACCCAAACTAGTTTGGGTCCTTTTCTATGAGAGAATGGATGAATCGAGCTTTTTCTAGCCCAATTTAGTAGCCAATTTTTCTTTTTAACAAGAATCTCATTTCTTCGACTGGCCTGCTCTTTTGCAATACACTCAATTTTGTAATGGCCAGTCTTACCACAATAGGTGCAGATTTTATTCTCAAGGAGAGTGAGATACTTGCTTTTGGGATCCCACTTGGGAAATTGACTTCCAAAGCCAATCCCTCTCTAGTTGCTACTATAATTCTCTTGAAGCCATATCAGGGCATCCGAGGATTTATTCCATTTACAAGTTCGATCTAATTCATGTTTAACTTTGCCAAGTTCTTCTTTAAGAGTTCTTATCTGTTCATCCTTGGCATACATCTTATCTTTTAATTTTTCCATGTTTTTTTCTAACATGATATGAGAATGATCAACAACCTTTTTACTGGATCCTAGGTTTAGCTTTCAGTTTTCAGATTTTAGTTATAGAATCTCAGTTTCAAATGGATGAACTTGGTTCAACAAGACAATGTTTTTCTTTTCAGATTCAGTAAGTCTGATTTCTAGGTTCATGCACTTTGCTTTTAGCATTGCACATTCTTTAGATAGTTGATCCTTCTCTTTGGTTGTTTCCTCAGAATCATCTATGAAATCAAGTAACAACTCAGAGAGTTTTTCCTTAGATAGGAACTTTATTTTGTTTTTAAGATGGGAGATACTTACCTCTGGTTCTTCATGTGATTCCTCATTAGATTCTCCAATTGCCATGAGCGCCTGATCTTCAGTCTCCCCATCTTCTGATTCCTCATCTGAACTTTCCCCCCAAGCAGCAACCATAGCCTTTGTTGTGGTTTTATTGGGTTGGACCAGTTCCTTCTTTCATATCTCTCCTTTTTCCATTATACTGCCCACTGAGGATAGTTTTTGATTAGATGGTCATTCTTACCACATTTGTAGCATCCCTCATTGGTTGGCCTTTCTGGAGATTTTGCTTTGTTATAGTTTCCTCCTCTAGAGATGCCCTTGTTCCTCATGAGAAAGTTTCTGAGTTCATTGGTAATCATGGCCATCTCATCTTTCTCCAGATCTGCCCCCTCAGTGATTCTTAGTGCTAGACTCCTCTCCTTCTTTGGACCATCCATCTTCATTGTCTGCCTTCTGAGTTCATTGGCAGTGAGGTTTCCAATCAGCTCATCCTCAAGGTTGCCATATTTTTGGATTCCTAGATAGCAGTGATTTTGCTTTCCCAGGAAATAGGCAAGACCCTTGTCAAGATCTTCTCAACCCTGTCCTCTTCAAGAATGGCTCTTCCAAGACACTTCAGTTCATTAGTCAAGGTTGTGAACCTTGTGTACATCTCTTCGATAGTCTCTCCTTATTTCATAGTGAAGTTTTCATACTGAGAGTATAGTAGAGTACCTCTTGACCTTATAACCTGAGGTGTTCCTTTATGGGCTACTTGAAAGGTATCCCAGATCTCTTTGGCAGTGGTGCAACTTTGGATTCTGCTGTACTCGTCTGAACCTATTCCACACACTAGCCACTTTTCGGCCTTTGCATTCTTCTCTCATTTCTTCAAATCCTCAGCAGTGCACTCAACTCTAGTCTTTGGTACTTCTACATTTTCAATAATATTCTTCATGGTGGATAGAGGACCATCAGTGACTATGTCCCAGAGTTCATAGTCTTCTCCAATCAGGTGATCCTTCATCCTGTTCTTCCACCAAGAGTAATACTGGCCACTGAAAAGTGGTGGCCTTGCAGTTGATTGACCCTCCCAGTTTCCAGGTGGTGCACTCATCTTGATCTTCTCCAAGGTGTTAGCCTTTCAAGGATAACCTGCTCTTATACCAATTGATGTTTTAGACGTCAATACCACACAAGAAGATAGGTTAATTTGTGCGGTATCCAATTTTTTCGAGTGATGTCTCTCTAGAAGAACCTGGTTCTTCTTGGTTTTCCAACTTCTACTGTTGCGGAATAGTAAAAGAAGTAAAGTAAAAACACAGAGATTTTTATGTGGAAAACACCTGTCTCAAAAGGTGAAAACCACGACCTACTCCTCATTAGGATTTGCTCAAACTCTTCACTAAAACTTTGAGCCAAACGGACTTACAAAATAAAATCTTTTGTAATCCTAAGACTAACTCTAATCCCTTCGTAGTAACTAGCCTCTAGCTAATTTCTACAAGCTTCAAGTTAACTCTAACTTGAACAATGTGTACCTATTACAATTGCTTCTATGAAAGCTGAAAAGATACAATATTAAATCGCCTACTAGGACCAACTAGACTCAATGAAAAACAGATGGAACTGGTTCTTCTAGATTGTCTGTAGCCTTTGTATCGCACAATAATTCTACTTGCAAAATCTCTGGGAATTTTGCTTTCAGATCTTGATTCACTTATGCACTTATGCAACCTTTTCTCATTAGGAGACACTCTCTTTGTTCATTGATACTTCACAATCACATTCATCTCCTATGCATATACGGTTCATGTGCCAACACGTCATGTCAAGTATGTGTGCTCTGATGGACCTGGTTCAACTGGTCAGACATTTGTCAATCTTCAAAACTATTCCGTGACTTGGGTCAACAGGAGTACTCTGTCCTTGATCATGTGTACAAGACTCCCGCTCAAATATCTATCATGTCGCTGCTATAAAATTCTGAGGCACACAAGAATGCTCTAATGAAGGTGTTGAGTGAAGCATATGTGCCCAACAACTCACTGGTTGAGAAATGGCCAATATGGTGGGGCAGGTGCTAGAGATCCACAAAATCACTTTCAATGAAGACGAATTTCCACCAGAAGGGTTGAATCATAACAGGGCACTACACATCATAGTGCAGTGCGAAGACAAGTTTATTGCCAGAGTTCTGATTGAAGGAGGATCCAGCCTCAACATTTACCCATTGACAATGCTGAAGAGGATGGGAAAAGGCCTACATGAGATACAAGAAGGAACTATGAATGTTAAAGAATTCGACGGGTCTCAAAGGGCTACCATCGGAGAAACTAATCTCTGTCTGCAGATGGGTCCTACCTGGTTTAATGTGGAGTTCCATGTACTGGATATATCCGCCTCCTACAATCTGTTGTTAGGACGAACTTGGATACATGCCTCTGGGGCCGTAGCATCTACTTTACACCAGGCTATGAAGTTCGAGTGGAACCATCAATAAGTAATTTTCCATGGAGATGGGAGCAACCCCACTTACACTAGTCAGACTATTCCGGTGATTGAAAACAGAAGAAAGATAGGTGGAGAGACCTACCATCGTATTGAACGGGTTAACGTGATCGAGAAAGATAATTAGTGGAGTAGAAAAATAGCAAGCATGCTAGCATGGAAAGGATATGAGCCCAGCAACGGACTTGGTAAAAATCTTCAGGGCATCTCCAAGACAATACAGCCAAAGCGCTATGGTACTACCTTTGGGATGGGATATCAATACACCTGGAAAGAATATCGAAACTGGTCACCATTGTGGAATGGCCCATACTATCCTCTTGATCAACCCGTGCCGCACTTGAGTTAGACCTTCAATCAGGCCGATATCATATGGGGATCAGAGGAAGAAGAAGCACTGGCAGCATTGAGGAATTTGTTCTTGAAAGATGATGATAGGGACTGATCTATAATCGTCGAGGAGGAGAAGGAGGAAGGCCATACCATCCAAGTTGTGGAAACATGAGCATTCCTCAAGAGCTAGACTGTTATACCATCAACGTCCAACAAGTCTCGGGGTAGCAAGGCTGAATAGCATTGTTTACTTTTCTAAAAAATGATTTCCACTTTGAATTTTTTCTTTTGTCTTAAATAATATTTTCAAAAATCCAAAAACGTTATTTAAAATCATTTTGTTTGATACTTTAAATGGCTTGATGTTTTATTATTGTAATTTTCTTTTCATATCTTTATCCCTAGAGCATTACTATTTCTTATCTTGATGAACCGACTACTGTGACATGTAATGAGACAACGCAGCTGAAGGAAAGTGATTCAGATGAAAAGGATGCAATACCTAAGGAGATACATGCCGGAACTACGGTCCACACATTAACGGTTTTGTCTTGGCCAAGAATATACTCAAGGCCGGTTATTTTTGGATGATCATGGAAAAAAATTGCGTCCGATATGTTAAAAAATGCTAGCAATGTCAAATACATGCAGACATGATAAAAGTATCGCCGAACGAGCTTAGCGCAAATGAATGGAGCCGTGGAGGCTACCAACAAGAACATCAAGAGGATACTAAGGAAAATGGTAGAAAATCACAAACAATGGCACGAGAAGGTACCATTCACCTTACTGGGATACCGTACCACAATCCGCACATTAACCGGGGCAACCCCTTATCTACTGGTTTATGGCACTGAAGCCGTCATTCCCGTCGAAGTGGAAATTCCTTCCTTGAGGATCATACAAGAAGCCGAACTCAGTGACGCATAAAGGATAAGGAGCCACTATGAGTAGCTAGCCCTCATAGATGGAAAGAGGATGAACGCGGTATGTCACAGTCAACTTTATCAAAATAGAATGTTCAGAGCCTTCAATAAAAGAGTCAAGACGAGATAGTTCACACCGGGGCAGCTGGTGTTGAAAAAGATCTTCCCGTATCAAGATGAAGCAAAAGGGAAATTCTCACCCAACTGGTAAGGTCCTTATATTGTCACATAGTACTGACAAGAGGAGCACTAATACTCGCAAAAATGGATGGGGAAATTTGGCCAAAGCCAATCAACTCAGACGCAGTCAAAAGATATTATGTGTAAATCATTCTTATGTTCTCTACATGATTTAAATTTAACTACGCTCGACCTAATCCCGGTTTAAGAGGGGATAAGTAGGCAGCCATGTGGGTTCGGTCACAACTCAATTAAATTTCCACTTTTCCCCACAATCAGAATCTCGGGCAGAATTTTGAGGAGGACCCTCAAAATTCCAAAGAAAGTTCAGCCAACTGCAACGTACAAAGAAGTTAGAAAGGTCATCTAGTTAAAGAAGTCGCGATGTCTCTTATCATGTCATAATCAGTGGTTCATCTAACTAATTTCTAAGCTATATTTTAATATGTCTTTGAAAATTATACATGCATGGTTTTGAAAATAAACTCTGCTTTAGCAAATGCTACCCTAATAGTTTGAACAGGATCTCCCGATAGAGCGGAGCAAATCAGGAGCGAAGGAAAAATAGAAGACAAAAGTGTCAACCGACCTTCCCCCACATAACTCACAATTTTTCTTTGGATGCAGGCATAATAAGACAATGATATCCGCAGACACATGAAGTCACTGCCTTCAAGACAACAAATTATGTGGCGCAAACATCTCCAGCTAAGAAATACTTTACTTTCTCACTATCACTCCTCGTTTTCTTGCACGAGACTAAGCATTGTCTCTTCTTTTCACATAAGGCTGAGCATTGACTTTATTTGCATGAGACTAAGCTCTGTCTCAATCCCGCTTGAGGCTAAGCCCTGCCTCCTATTTGCATAAGGCTAAGCATCGCCTTCTCTTTGGATGGAACTAAGACTTGTCCCAGACTTTGCACGAGGCTAAGCCCTACCTCCCTATTTGCATAAGGCTAAGCATTTCCTTCACCTTGCATAAGGCTAAGCACTTCCTTCTCCTTGCATGGGACGAAGTACTGTCCCAAACTTTGCATGGACTAAGCCATGTCCCGAACCTTGCATGAGACTAAGCTTTGTCTGCACCTTGCATAAGGCTAAGCTCCACCTTCTATTTGCACGAGACTAAGCTATGTCTCAATCATGCATGAGACTAAGCCCTCACTCCCGTTACATAAGACTAAGCATTGCCTTCTATTTGCATGGGACTAAGCATTGTCCTGAATCTTGCATCAGCCTAAGCACTGCCTTCTATTTGCATGGGACTAAACATTGTCCCGAATCTTGCATAAGGCTAAGTGTTGCATTCTATTTGCATGGGACTAAGCATTGTCCCGAATCATGCATGAGGCTAAGCTCTCCCTTCTCTTTTCATGGGACTAATCCTTATCCCGAACCTTGCATTAGACTAATCTCTGTCTCCACCCGGCATGAGGCTAAGCCCTCCCTCCCATTTGCATAAGGCTAAGCATTGCCTTCACTTTGCATGGAACTAAGCCCTGTCCTGAATCTCGCACGAGACTAAGCACTGCCTCTCTTGCACTATTCTCTTCTCTCGGGCTAAGCTCTGCCCTCAACTTTATACAAGACTAAGCCTTGTCTTGATAGCTTCTAGCATCATGTCTTTTCACCTCATGGGCTGAAATATTGCCAACTTGTCCAAAGGAATCATAGTCTGAAGGAACCATCCTCATAGCCGGAAGACACCATGCCGTGGCCTGAGGATCTCTCAAACTTTCATATCATTATTCAAAAGCGTCATGGTTCGGAGGCAGCATTTTCATGGCCCGAGAACATCATTTCATGGCCTGCGAATACCTTACCACACAATTCATGGATCGGGACATCATGGTCTAAGGACGTCATCCTCAACCGTCCAAAGACAATTCTCATGGTCTGAAGGGAATTTGAATCATGTTTAAATTCAGGAAAATATATATGCTTGCAACGCATATTTTGATTTGCAGGTAACCTGATGAGCAACTATTATCCCAAGAGAAGCAATCCCTCTCCAGTTCCTTCATACTATTTCGAACCTGACCGCTCACCGTAACCATTTCACCTATTGGAAACTTTATATTCGTCCTTGTGATAACTTCATCAATATATTTCTCTAGTGGATCCAGAACTACACACGGTCTGACTTCTGTAAAACCAGGGATATGCAGGCAGCTTGGAAACCAGTGTGCGGCCTATGTCTCTCAAATCACCCTATTCGGTCAAAATTGGCCATCTTATCTTTACCTGATAACTCTTTCATCCTTCCCGGGTGAAGAGGGGCAGCTATTGATACCCAATTTTTCCCTATATTATTTTCAAAATGCATATATATATATATATATATATATATATATCCGAAACAATACATGAGCATCAATTAATATTTTTCCATAATTTCTGCATTTTTAAAGGATTTTTAATTAATTTATCCTAGTAGCTTTATTATATAAATAATTACAAATTGCATCACAAATGGTTTTATGATAATTTTATTGCTTAATTTTATCCCTTATATTTATATTAAGCTTTAATTATTTCTTGAATAGCCATATTTACATTTCTTAGGTTATAATTTCAATAATAGCCCATATGAGCATACTTACTTTATTTCACAAGAAAATGACCTTTTATATTTTTATAATATTAAGTAATTGTTTTAAATCATTTTTATGCATAAACATCAATTTTTATCATTTATTAGCTACTTTTATGAATTACTTTCAAATTAATTGGGTATTTAACAAGTAGCCTCTTTTAATTTGGGACCTTAGCCCAATTACTACCCATCCCAATTAAATCAACCCAATACAAAAACCCTGATCCAATACCCATTAACCCACAACCCAATACCCATAACCCATTTTATAACTCGTCTGACCCCAGATTCAATCTTGGCCGTTGATCTCAAAAGATCAACGGTCCAGGACATTCCTTCCATTTTTAATTACCCAACAACTACCAACCCTAATCATTTACCAAGTTCCGCCGCCCTTGAATCCATTTTCCCTCTCATCTCTCTCACCCTTCGCCCTAACCCTAGCCCGCCATCACCTGAACCCCCTTCAATTCATGTGTTTTCCCTTCGATCTTAGGCCCCATCTGGCCTCATTTATTTACCGGTGTTATGATTTTTGTGTTATTTGAGGGATACCCAAAGAGATTCAACACAGACTCGGTCCAAATCCTTCATTTTCTCGATGAATCTGCATGTGTTCATCTATATGTTTATGAGTAATGTTACCTTCGTGTTTATTACTTCAAATCTCTGGTACAAACTGGATTTTTCTTACCTCTGTCTATTTTTAAAACCCAAATCACTTTCTACTCGAGTCTGTTCAGATTTCTATAGATCTTAGATGATTTTGAGTTTATCTATTTAAGATCTTATATTTTTCTTATTATTGTAAACCGATTTTCGTTTTTCCCTAAAAGCTAGGGTTTCATCTTTTACGTTTCTGCATTATAGTTCTAAAATATTTAAGCATTTAACTCCGGTTCTCTTTACTTGTTCTTTTTCATGTCTATGTTTTAATCCCTAAGGTTTAATTATTCCACTGTTTGTTCTGATATTTTCCCGTTATTCTTTGGCTTTGTCAATTAAAAAAGATTAATTATTTTTTATTTGCCTAATTAGGGTTTGGAATTCTGTTTTCTTTTAAAACTGATATCTCTTTGATGATTTTACTTATTCTTTCCTTATTTGTGACTAATAATTGGTACTTCCTTACTTAATTATGCACTGGCCTAATTTGTGGGTATTGATTGTTTTGACTGGCCTATAAATGGTCTTTAGGCTTACTGCTTACCTTATTTAGCTTCAATCCTGTATGCTAACCGATTTTGTATGAGATTCTCCTTTATTTAAGGCATATTTCCTAGATTCGTTATTATTAATTGATTGGGTTTATCCCTAACTGATTGGTTAATTGATTTGCATACTTTATTTGTGTACCGTTAATTTTCCTTGCCTTATTTATTTACTCTGCTGAATGCTATATAAACCCTGCACCATTCTGTTTTTGAAAATATAGAAAAACACCTACACACACGCCTATGCTTACAAGAACACACTGAGACACAAACTTACTTACACACTTACACGCACACCACTTGAGTTCTTTTTGTTACTTAGATTTGCTGCACTACCTAGCCGGCTGAAAGCCAAGGCTAGACTCTTGGATTCCAATTTCCTTCACCTTCGTGTTTGCTATCTCCTTAACTTGTATGCCTCAATTTTTGTTATCATGTTCTATTCTATATGATATGTAGCCAGTTTACTATAGGCATCAACATGCTTCTGTTTTGATATTTGTTTCCTGGCCATCTCTTTCTCAACTACTATGCCTCAATTCTTATTCCCTGTGACTTATATGATTAGCTTACTTCGAACCTCGATATTTCCTGTTTATTATATGTTTCCAGTTTACTTCCTAACTAGTAGCCTTTAGTCTTTGTTACCTCTTTGTTCCACATGTATGTGTGGTTAGTGCTTCAAATTCCAACATGCTTCTGCCAGACATATAGTTCATGTTTTGTTTCTTTTTTTAATAGCTATGTCTTAGTTCATGTTATCTTGTTCTGCTTATTGTAACTTCAGTATGTTTCTCTGGTTAATACATGTCTATATGATTCCACCTAGTAATAATTAATAAACTATATCAACTTCAGGAATGTGAAACCTTGTTTGATTCAACTATGACCCTATTTAGTTCTGTCTATAATTTAACTGTTCCTACTCTTGTTGTGATTGTTTAATTACTGGTACCCATGTCATTACTTTTCTAGAATTATCCCCTACCCTTATATACTATTTTCAAACATCTACTCTTAGTTATCTAGGGTCCTACCACCCCAAGTGTGAGCACTTCCTAGGGTCCATGAGACTCCTCCGAAATCTTCCAATCATTTACAACTATTTCTCTGAGAAAGGTTCTGGTGTGAGCATTGCCCGGGACCCCTGAGGCCCTTGGGAACTTTGACACACCAGAAGCCCATTTGGGTATTATGGATTGACTGCCTGTACTTCAGACTTGCTTTCTTGAAGGTCTAGCTTCCCAGTTGATGTTGGGCCTGCTAGGGCTCCCTGTAGTGTAATGAATAGCTTTGTGTAATTCATTCATATTCGTCTGTAATAATCCTTGTAAAAACATATATGGGGTTATTATTAAAGCTGGGGGGGATTGTTATATATCTTTGTCATGTTCGGGTAGAAATCATGTCTATAGGTTGTTGTGGTGATTCTTTATGTGCATACCATTAGAAATCATGCCCATAGGTTCTTGTCTCACCATTTGAAATCTGAAGTTTTATACTTTGTATCCTAGAAATCATGTTTATAGGTCGTTTATCAATTCTGCATCAAGAACCCATGTTTTATGCAAATTTTTAAATCTCAATGTGCACTAGAAATCATGTATATAGTATATTCTTTGTGAGTTATCGAACTTGTATGACATTCTTTTAACGTCTCTGCCCACTTAGATATCATGTCTATAGGAAATAAAATACAAAATCTATTTTCTGCATTTAGATATCATGCCTATAGGAAATAAAATATAAAATCAATTTTTCAGCATTTAGATATCAGGCCTACAAGAAGTAATACTTGTAATCAGTTCTAACGCTTAGAAATCATGCCTATAGGAGTTAACTAATTATGTAAAACATTAGAAAACATGTTTATAGGATCTAAAGAAGATAAAAACTTGTCTGTTAAAATCAGTAACTCGTTTATGAACTATGTTATAGGGCTATAATTAACAGTTGTAGATACAATGCCTATAGGTTTATGTTCTAGTTATCACTTAGGCAAACTTATAGGAATTATGGGGCTAAAAAGAACTGTGATTTAGTACTGCTTGAACTTTTCCCAGATTCAGAGTTTTTAACAGAAGCAGTAGAATCGCTACTCGCTTTAATAAACTGTCGTCTATATTCTGTTATGCTCATCTAGATATCCTGCCTATAGGGTCTTAAATCATTAAATATTTTTTGTTTCAATAGCGTGCATTTATTTTATTTACTTGTGAAGGTTAACATGATCCCCTATTTGCTCTTTATGTGACGGTCCTACTTGACTTTTGTTTGTCGCTTAGTTTTCTCATATTAAGCAACATATGTGAGTCTAGAACCACCTTAAATAGAGGTCCTAAAAGCCTCCAGGGCCATAGGTAAGGGACGGGTAGTGCAGGCATAACATACGCACTAGAAGTTATTAGAATGCTTAGGTAATAACTGAAAGATAGTAACTAGGTAGTAAAAGAGATGATGACCTGTGTGCTAATACTATGTATAGCACCCCGACCTGGGGAATGTTACCATGTATTTCATGGAAATGATCCTATAGGCTAAAAAATTTAGGACACTTTAATTCATGTTCTAAATAATAGTTATCTATTTGTTTTAAATTGCTTTATTTTCCTTTAAAGACTAATTCACTTAATTGGGTTTGGCCGGGACTCACCGTTGTGGACCTCGTGGGTTTCCTAACACCTTCTCCTCAAGGTAATCTCGATCCCTTACCCAAATCTCTGGTAACGTCAACTAGTTTCATTAGTTATTTGATTTAGGTGCCCTAACGCACCTTAATCAGTTAGGTGGCGACTCTTCAAATCCCATATCTCATCCCAAAAGGAAGAGAGTTGTCCCAGAAATGTCGAAAGCCGGACTCCGCGAGGAAAAAAGGGGTGTGACATTAGTTACAGCTTTATAGGATGCGACTTCAACCCATTTTGTGAAGTCGTTTTTGGCCACTAGAATGAATCTATGCCCATTTGAAGCAGCGTGTTTGATCGGGCCGATGACATCCATACCCCAAGCCGAAAAAGGGCAGGGCGAACATGTTACGTTGAGTTCATTGGGTGGTACTCGTATCATGTCAGCATGTATCTGGCATTGGTGTCACTTCTGAACATACTTGATGCAGTCTATTTCCATATTCATCCAGAAATACCCCGCTCTTAGTATCTTTTGGCTAAGATGAACCCATTCATGTGTGGTCCGCAGGTTCCCGTATGTATTTCCTCAGCAATTTAGATGCCTCATTGGCGTCGACATGCCGTAATAATCCCAGGTATGGAGCCTTTCGATATTGAATTCCTCCGCTTTGAAATAAATAGTTGGCTGACCTTCGAAGTGCACATCTGAGTATGGGTTGCGTGCTCTGGATATTCTCCCTTTGCTAAGTATTCCTTGATGTCGCGGAACCACAGATTCCCGTCAATATCTCCTTCAACATAAGCACAATAAGCTAGCTGCTTATGAATTCCTATTGGGATAGGATCGATGAAATTCTTGTTTGGGTGTTGTATCATGGAAGGTAAAGTGGCTAATGCATCTGTGAACTCATTCTGAATCCTTGAAACATTTTTGAATTCTATCTTTGTGAACCTCTTGATCAACTCTTGTACACAATGCAGATATGGCAATATTTGGGTGTTATTTGTAGCCCACTCCCCTAGAACCTGGTGCACCAAAAGAGCTGAATCTCTGATTACCAGCAGTTCCTGAACATTTATGTCAATGGTCAACCTGAGTCACAAGATGCAGGCCTCATACTCCGCCATATTGTTGGTGCATGGAAACCTGAGTTTTTGCGAATACCGGATAGTGTTGGTTTGTTTCTAATACTCAGATGGCTCCGATGCCTACTCTTTTAAAGTTTTATTCTCCGTCGAAGAACATCCTCCAAATATCATATGCTTCAGTGATATATTGTCCTACAAATGACACCTCATCAACGGGAAAGTACGTTTTCAATGGTTTATATTCTCTGTATATGGGATTTTCTGCCAGATGATCCTCCAATGCTTGCCTTTTGACTGCCTTCTAAGTTACATAGATGACGTTAAACTCACTCAGTAATATTTTCCACTTTGCTAACTTACTCGTAGGCATGGGCTTCTAAAAGATGTAATTAGCGGATACATTCTTGATATGTGATACCTAGTGTATTCATAGAAATAATGCCTCAACTTCTGAGCTATCCACATCAAAGCACCATAAGTGTGTTCCAGCAAAGAGTACCGGGTTTCGTAATGCATGAATTTCTTGCTCATATAACATATCGCATGCTCCTTTCTTCTAGTCTCATCATGTTGTCCCAGAACGCAACCAAAAGCTCCATCCAATATGGATAAATAAAGAAGCAGAGGTCTTCCTGGTTCTGGTGGGACCAGAACGGGCAGTTTAGATAAATACTCCTTGAGTCGAAGGCTTTCTGGCATTCTTCGGTCCAACCTGTTGCAGCATCGTTCCTCAGCATCCTGAAGATTGGCTCATATATCAGGGTTGGTTGTGCTATGAAGCGGCTGATGTAATTGAGACGCCCTAAAAATCTCATCACATCTTTCTTATTCTTCGGAGGTGGAAAGTCTTGGATTGCTTTGACTTTTGATGGGTCTAACCCAATCCCTTGGAGACTGACGATAAATCCTAATAATTTTTCACCATGGACTCCGAAGGCACACTTTGCAGGATTCAGTTTCAAATTTTACCTTCGAAGTCAATCGAAAAATTTCTTCAGGTTTGCTATGTGATTCGTACTCTTTTTAGATACGATGATAACGTCATCCATGTACACCTCTATTTCCTTATGTATAATGTCGTGGGAAAATAGTTGTCATGGCTCTCATGTAGGTGGCTCCAGCATTCTTCAGACCAAACGGCATCATTTTGTAACAGTATAATCCCCATGGCGTGATGAAGGCTATCTTTTCATCATCCTCTTCATTCATCCAGATCTTATGGTATCCTGTGAAGCAACCCACAAAGGATTGGAGATCTAGTGGTAACTCATCCTCATGAAAGGTGATTGTGTGGCTCTCCAATACCTGCACGACCATATTATCCATCTCCCCACTAGTGATGTTGGTGGGTAGATAATCTTCATTCACAACTTTTATCAAGGCATTCCAGTGTGTGCCGGAGTTTTGCAACAGTGACAAGATGGATATCCGAGTGGGAGTTTTGTTTAAATGGTAGACAACATATATTCTCTTGCTTTTACATTTCCCCAAAGGTCATCAGTGCTAGTCCCGACAACATGAGGCTTAGATGCAACTTCCTTGCTTGTTTCTCCCAGGTTCTCAAGTGTATAAACTCTTCCAGTTCTAGTAATTCCTTGTGCAGCACCTGTCTCTTCCATTTTTGCTTTTCCCCTTATCCTTGCTTCCACAACATATCCCATGGGATAGCATCATACTTGAAAGATGGAGTGGGAGCTACTATCACAGTGAAGGGTGTAGTTACCTCGACTCCAAACGGTGTTTAGGTTTGTACCACATCTGGTGTGAGGGTGATCGACGATGTTTTAGGATCATCTCCCTTGAATGAGTCCGATTAACCCCACCGGATCCCATTTCTCGTCAATCTTTATCACATTTACCCCCTCACCTCTGTGATTCGGGAGAGGATTGTTATGAACATTTGGTGCAGCTTCTTTTGCCACTATGACCTTAGTGTCGATTAGTGTCTGAATCTTGTCTTTCAGTGTGCGACACTCATCAATTGTATAACCCTTCATGATTGAATGATAGACACATGTTTTGTTTGGGTTAATCCACTAGGAAGGATTCTCCATAGCACGACAATGATAGGAGTGACATAACCAGCACCCTTCAGTCTTTTATATAGTTGGTCTATGGGCTTAACAATTGGGGTGTATTGTCTAGGTGGTCTGCGGTCAAAGTTTGGTCGTGGTTTTTGGCAGTTTTGGCGAGCGGGTAGAGGTGAATTGTAATATACGAGTTGAGTATTATAGGTGTGGTAGGTTGTAGCAGGTTGTTGGTATCTTGGGGTAAAGGTTGGTATGTGGTTGGACGATTTTAGTATGTGAAAAGAGATTAGGACCCTAGGCTACCATTACGGCACCTGCTTCTTTCTTCTTCGAAATACCTCCAAATTTCAAGGCTTTATTTGTGGCCTGCAAAGCCTCAAAATTTGTCACCATCGCACTCTTAATTCCTTCTTTTATTCTTTCTCCTAGCTTGATGATGTCGGAGAATTTGTGATTTTTAATAACCATCAACCTTCCATAATACTGCGGGTCTTGAGTTCTGACGAAGAACTTATTCATTTGTTCTTCTTCGAGTGTTGGACTTACTTTCCAAGATTCAGATCTCCACTGAGTAGCATACTCGCGGAAGGTTTCTGTTGGTTACTTCTTGAGGTTTTGAATGTAGAAAACGTATGGTATGTTTTCTGTGTTAAACCTGAATTTGTCCATGAAGTCTGATGCCATGCTTACCTAACTAACCCACTTCTTTGTGTTCTGGTTGATATACCAAGACAACACATTTCTTGTGAGGCTTCACATGAACAGTTTTATGCGGATTTGTTCATTTTTTCCCACTTTTACAAGTTTGTCACAATATGTCCTCAGATGCACTTTCGGATCACAAGTTCCATCAAGTATTTCGAACTTTGGAGGTTTGTAACCCTCCGACAATTCCACATCTGGCTGAATGCACAAGTCCTCATAGTTTAAGCTTGCAATGCCTTTACCACCTTTGACACTCTGAAATCTGCCCGTGAGCTTCTTGAGTTCTTCCGCCATGTTCATAATGAGCAGGTCTTTCTCGATCGATTCAGGTATGTATAGGGTTTGTTGAAGTGTGTGGGATAAGGTTTCCACATATATTGGATTGCTTTTATGAACTGCGGGAATCTGGGCATAAGGGTGGTAATTGTTGAGTTTTTGGGATCAGGAGTAGGTTGTGATGCATTTTGGGGAGTGTGATAAGTGGTGGTCTGTGGGTATTTCGTTAGATGATGATGGTGTTGTTGAGTAGTTGGTACTAGGGGAGAGTTAAGGTTTTTAGGAGGTTTGGTGTACTGGTATGGTGCAGGAGGGTTGGTGGTGGGTTTTGGTTTTTTGTGTTTTGCGGTGGTGTTTGGTTCTGGGTAATTAGATTTTTCTGGTTAATATCAAGGACATTGAGGATGAGAGAAAGGTTTACCAACTTTCGGACCTGCTCAAGTTCTTCTTGTAGTTCCAGGATTTTCTGTTCTAGACGTAAGACCAGTTCATTCTGCGCCGGAGTACTTCGGCCATCTGAAGTTTCGACATTTTCCTCCATGGTAGCGTTATCCTTTTTGATACCACCCAAATCATCTATTTTCCCTTTTCCTTTGTTTTTTCTTGTAGGATGACTTGGTGGAGGAGGAGGTGGAGGACCTTTGGATCTAGTGTGCTATGCCGACGATGCAAGTATACACAAACTAACCTTGGGGAATGGGAATAATCAAAAGAAAGAACAAGAAAAAGGTAACTAAGTTAGTAAGGGGAATTGAAATGCTTGCAGTATTAAACATGTTTCGCAAAGTCATGCAATAATTCGCGTCCTAATTTGGGGGACCTCACTGTGCCTGAGGTAGGCCTAAATGACACATAGACTTGGAGAAAATCGATACCAATAATTGCGTCATTTCATTAATGCAAAAATGAGTCAAACCCTTACTAAATTGACAATAATAATAATGTTACTAATGTCATTTAGCCTTACTATAATCAAAATCTAAAACTCAGCTAGAAAACAGTAAAGAACATCATTTCCTAATCTACTTGGTCCCTTAAGGACTTTCTCTGTGCTTGGCTCTTTTGACTTCATCAATCAGGTTCCCTAGATAGCGCATATCCAATAATAAGTAAGCTATTTCTAGATGCCCTCTTTAACTTCCATCCGTGTTTTGGCAATCTGGAAGCCTCTTTTTCATATTCCTTTTAAGCTCCATCAACCTTTGTTCCATATATTCCAATTTCTTTGTTGATTTTGGTGGCAATTTCCCTCCATTCGTTTATCGCCTCCATGCCCACTTTGTGTTGTTCTAGATGTCAAGCTTCAAACATGAAAACCTTTTGCGTAGCCTTCTATACGTAACCTGTGCCTCAGAAACATCATCTATGATCCTGTTTTTCAGATTAATTTCTGGCTTGACGTCTCCTACTATATCGTCTACCAACCATGATGGATAAAAGTACACATGACCGGCAGTATACCTGTCTGGCTCAATGGTTTCTATTTGTGATGACCCAAAAGGTCATCTTGTGTAATTTAGCAGAAAACTATGTTTCAAGGCCCCAAAAAGCCTCCGATAATGTTACCTCCATATGCGTGCATAGCCCGGGCATGTAGCCGAGAAGCTTTTATGTGGAAATGTGTTGAACTGTTGAATTTATGATAATTAATGGAATAAAGTTGACTTTGGTCAATATTTTTGGTAAACAAATCCGGACCCGTGATTTGACGGTCCCGGAGGGTCGTAGTAAAATATGGGACCTGGGTGTATGTCCGGAATCAAATTCCGAGGACCCAAGCCCGAGAAATGAATTTTTAAAGAAAATTGTTTTCTGAAAATAAGAAAGACTTTTGAAAATGAACTTTGGTGTGAAATATGCGTTACCGGGCCCATATTATGGTTCCAAAGCCCGGAACAGGTTTAATATATGTTGTGTGAGCTATCTGTGAAATTTGGTGTAAAACGAACTTGACATGACGTGGTTCAGATCGAAATTGGAATGTTTGAGCTTTATAAAGCTTTAAGAAAACTCTATGAGATTTGAGGTTTAGTTCCTTGTTTTTGATGATATTTTTCTGATTTAAATGCTTGAATAAGTCCGTAGGTTGATTTGGGAGTCGTGTGTATTTTGATTTTTGAGCCCCGAGGGCTCAGGTGAGTTTTGGGTAGTTAACGGGGTGTATAAAGTAGAAAAATCTGGTGTTTTTGATGTTTTGCTAGTGTCTGGTGTAATACTCTTCGCGAAACGCGGCCAAGGGCCCGCAAACGCGAAGGGTAATCAACTTGGCCCGAGTTTTTACTCTACGCAAATGCGTAAAGGGAGACGCGTACGTGGAGCACTGGACAGTGCTTGTATGCGAACCCGTCCGCAGGGGTGCGAACGCGTAGTGTTTGGCTGGGGAGTCTAGGGGGCTGAGTAGGTTGTTCTTCGCGAGCGCGACCCTAGGCTCGCGAACGCGTAAGCCAGTGGCGTCCAACCTACGCAAAAGCGACCAAGGACACGCGAACGCGTAGGTCAGGATTGTCAACTCTTTACGAACGCGGCCATGGGCCCGCGAACGCGAAGGGTATTTTTGCCCAGTGATTTTAATAGCTTAAAATCAGAATGCATACGGGATTTTCTTATTTTCCACCATTCTCTTCTTCCTCAAACCCCCATTTTCGACCTCCAAGACAATTCTCCTCCTTAACCACTTGGGTAAGTGACTTCAACTCCAATTATCTAGGCCTAGGATCATGAAAACAAGTAGAAATTAGGGTGATCGGGTTTTGGCCCGGACCTCATGTTTGGACCAAGCGGGCCCGGGGTCGAATTTTGTTATTATTGGAAGAATGCATGAAAATGGGTAATTAGGCTATGGAATTGAATTATTGAATCATTATTGATATACTTGAGTTAATTATGTTTAGATAATACCATTTCGGAGTTGAGTTCTAAAGGAAAGGCAGTGTTAGAGGGTTGATTGCTATATTTTGGACCCGAGATAAGTGTCTTGCCTAAATTTGGTGAGGGAATAGGTATTGTATGTTATATGTTAAGTGCTTATCATGTTCAATGCATAGGTGAGGTTACGAGTACCTATGCATTGTGTGTCAAGCATGCCCGTGAGTCTATTTTCGATAAAAACCTTATTATTATTACTTCTATGTTCGTTATAATATGCAATTGTCTCTACTTGTAAGTTGATTAATGTCGAAACCTCTGGTTGATGAACTCATGATGTATTGGTCCGATTGAGAACCCTAATGTAAAGGATATATTTGAAATGATTGGTTATAGCTGAGACCCTTGCCGGGCAATCGTTACGATATTGACTGATACTTTCACCGTGCCGGGTGATTTTTGAATTGTATTTCCACTATGCTATATTCCTTGCCATTGGTATTGTCATTGTTTTGGTGAGGGAGAGTGTAAAATCTCGAAGGGTTATTCCGAGCCATATTTTATATTATTATGCACGAGGAGACATTCCGTGCCATATTTTATATTATTATGCACGAGGGGACATTCTGTGCCATGTTTATATTGTTTATGCACGAGGGGACATTCTGTGCCATATGTTATATTATTAAGCACGAGGGGACATTCTGTGCCATGTTTATATTGTTTATGCACGAGGGGACATTCCGTACCATGTTTTATATTATTATGCACAGGGGACATTCCGTGCCGTATCTTTTCACTGTTTAATTTTTGTTGTCAATTCCCGTTGTTATCTTCAGATATTTCAGGGTGTTGTTTTCGTTTCCGTCATTTAAGTTTTTGCTATCTCTTAGCCCCAGAATGTTCTTCCCCGTAATTGTACTCTTGTTTAGTTTCTACTATACTATTGAACTACACAGGTACATTTTGTTGTCGTGTCCTAGCCTCGTCACTACTTCGCCGAGGTTAAGCTTGGCACTTACTCAGTACATGGGGTCTTTATGTTATGCAGATTACGCAGCCGGACCCGGTGGACATCATTAGTGGGAGTGTCTTTCAGCTCATCTTAGAGGCTTCAAGGTATACCCATCCTATCCCTAGTTCTTCCTTTCTGTCTTGTTTTCCTCTAGTTTTCAGTGATAGTCATGTATTTCCTTTCAGACTTTGTATTAGCACTCCATAGACAGTTCGTGAGTTTGTGACTCCAGGTTTTGGGAAATTATTGCGACTTTGTATTATGTTGTCTTTACTTAGTTTGAAACTTTATTTATTTCCGATGTTAAGTTGTAAACTGTTTTTAGCTTATCTGTTAATTCAATGTTATCATCTTAGTTCACTGTACACGTTGGCTTGTCTAGCGGGTTCAACGTTAGACGCCATCACGGCCCGACGGTGGGATTTCGGGGCGTGACAAGTTGGTATCAGAGCTCTAGGTTGCTTAGGTCTCACAACTCACGGACAACTTGGTAGAGACTGAGGGATCGGTACAANTTACTTAAGTCTCACAACTCACGGACAACTTGGTAGAGTTTGAGGGATCGGTACAAAGACGTCTGTATTTATCCCCCAGAGGCTGCAAAGTTAGGGTGACTCCACATTTCTTTTCATCTCTGTAGTGCGATATGAAT
This sequence comes from Nicotiana knightiana, assembly GCA_005239525.1. Taxonomy (NCBI): domain Eukaryota; kingdom Viridiplantae; phylum Streptophyta; class Magnoliopsida; order Solanales; family Solanaceae; genus Nicotiana; species Nicotiana knightiana. The sequence goes on along the minus strand of ML387884.1, from coordinate 97,633 downwards.
TCTGAGTACTGATTGAGTTTCTATTCTATTCTCTCGCAGATGGTGAGGACGCATGCTTCCCTTGGTTCCGCTCAGCAGCCCAACACTCCTGCTACAGCTCCTACGAGGGGTGGAGGTCGAGGACGAGGCCGTGCTAGAGGCCGAGGCCGAGGCTGGGCTCAGCCTAGAGTAGGAGCCCTTGTGGAGGACCCTCAGGTCGAGTCTGACGAGGAGGTCCCCCAGTTCCGGCAGTCCTAGTTGGACCAGCTCAGGTCCCAGAGGGGTTCATAGCTACCCAGTGCTTCAGGACGCTCTTGTCCGTCTAGTCGGACTCATGGAGAGTGTAGCACAGGCGGGTCGTCTTCCTACTGCACCAGCCATCTCTCAGGTTGGGGGAGTACCCAGACTCCTGCCACTCGCACGATAGAGTAGCTAGCTCCACAGTTTCTGACTTCGGCACCTCAGCTAGCCGGAGTAGCTTAGCCGGGTATTGCAGCACCGGTAGCAGAGGGAGCAGCTATGTCAGCGGATGCTTTGTGGAGACTGGACAGGTTCACTAAGTTATTCACTGCACTTTTACTGGTTCACCATCAGAGGATCCCCAGGATTATTAGGACAGTTGTCGTGAGGTTCTTCGGAACATGGGCTTAGTGGAGTCCAACGAGGTTGACTTCGCTACTTTCCGGTTATCTGGCGCAGCTAAGAGTTGGTGGAGAGATTATTGCTTAGCCAGACCAGCTGGGTCTGCACCTTGGACTTGGACTCAGTTCTCAGAGGTATTTTCGGGGAAGTTCCTTCAAATTACTCAGAGAGAGGACCTTCGGAGGCAGTTTGAGCGTCTCCAGCAGGGATCTATGACAGTGACTCAGTACGAGACCAGGTTCATCAATCTAGCCCGACATGCTCTTATGATACTTCCCACTGATCAGGAAAAGTTTCAAAGATTTATTGAGGGATTAGCCCAGCCTATCAGACTTCAGATGGCTAGAGAGTTAGGCACTGATATATCGTTCCAGGATGCGGCCAATGTGGCCAGGAGGATCGATATGATTATGTCACAGGGTGGTGGTCAGGGGGTTGACAAGAGGCCCCGTCACTTTGGTCATTTCAGTGAAACCTCATCTAGGGGCAGGGGTTCTTCAGGCAGAGGTCATCCTCCCAGACTCTATCAGTCGGCACTTCAGGTAGCTCACAGTGCACCGCCAGCTCCTATTGGTGCACCTATCAGTGCACCGCCGCTTCAGAACTTCCAGGGTAGTTACCAAGGTCGACATGGCCAGTTTCAGAGTCAGCAACCATATCAGCAGAGGCCTTGTTATACTTGCGGTGGTTTGGGGGATATTTCCAGTTTATGCCCCCAAGGTTCTGGTGGGTCTCAGTATCAGGGTTTCCGAGCCATAGTTCCCGCGTCAGGTGCACCCCCACCTCCTCAGTTAGATAGGGGTGGCGGTCGGGGGGCCAGAGGTAGAGGTCAGACTCATAGAGGTGGAGGACATGTCACGAGAGGTAGAGGTCAGGCCGCAGTAGGTCGACCCACAGATGATCAGATTGGAGGGGCTCAGCCCCGGTGCTATGCTTTTCCTGCTAGGCCTGATGCCGAGGCTTGTGATGTAGTTATTACAGGTACAATTTTAGTTTGTGGCCGAGAGGCTTTGGTGTTATTTGATCCAGGTTCTACATTCTCCTATGTGTCTTGATATTTTTCCCCTTACTTGAGTATGTCCTGTGATTCCTTGAGTACTGCTGTGCATGTTTCTACACCGGTGGGTGATTCTATAGTGGTAGATCGAGTCTACCGTGCTTTCTTAGTAGTCATTGGTGGTCTGGAGACTCAGGTTGATCTTTTTCTTCTTTATATGTTTTACTTCGAGGTTATATTGGGGATGGATTGGTTATCCCCCTATTATGCTATTCTGGACTGTCATGCCAAGATAGTGACCTTGGCTTTGCCAGGGGTGCCTCGTTTGGAGTGGAAGAGAACTCCTAGTCATTCTTCTGGTATAGTCATTTATTATATGAAGGCTCGGCGCATGGTCGGAAAGGGTTTTTTCGCCTATCTGGCCTATGTTCGTGATTCTAGCGCCGAGGTTCCTTCCCTGGAGTCGGTGCCCGTGGTTCGTGAGTTTCCAGAGGTTTTACCTGCTGACCTGCTGGGTATGCCACCCGACAGGGATATTGATTTTTGTATTGAGTTAGCTCAGGGCACCCAGCCTATTTCTACTC